>CM046444.1:91415669-91497561 GCA_025506515.1 Flaveria trinervia
AAAAGTCAAAACGAGTCATTTGTGATAATGGACTTAATTATTTAGTATCTAATAGAAATAAAGGAAGGGATGTAGATCATGGGCTGAATTAGCTTTATTGGGTCATAGCCTAAGGGATTAAAGACCCATATCAACCCTTAAGCCACCTAACTGTAGAGATCAATGAAGAGGTTGATGCAACCTAAACATCCAATGTCTATCGTGCATGCTACACAAGTGCATTGAAGAAGAATGCTTAGGAAGTTTCACACATACAACATAAATATTCTAAGTGTGAAATCTTCCATAGCCGAGACCAATATCTTCTGAAGCCAAATATGAAGTCTTTCGAAGCCTCAGGGACAAAGTCTTCCGAAGCTTCAACTCATGAAGACAGATTTCTTCCGAACACTTTTAACACATGCTTTATCTGATGTACTTTTCCATAAACTGGGCACCTTTCCGCTGCACCTTTGTAAGGTCACCAACTTATATGAGTTGGTGAAAAGGTCCATGCTTATGGTAAACATTGAGGTCTTGAGTCTGTAACTTTCTATTTCATGTACTTTATCCTTTTTGTAATCGATAAGGATATGAGCTATGGCATGTCATAGTCACTAGTCAAAAGGCTATCTGCCTTTTGACTTTACAATTGAGTTTGTTTCATGTCTAGTCAGTTGTATCTAGCTGGCTTTCGAAGTATAGCCGGCTGTAGGATGTAGTATAAGTATCTCATGTTCTTGTATCTTTGAATCATGCTTTGTAACACTTGTAATAGAACATAGAGAAAGCAATATACTGCATTCTTGAAAACCATACACTTGAGTTCCTTGTGTTCTGTCTCTTACATTACTTGTGTTCTTAGTGTCCTGCCTTGGATAATCCAGTTTACTGTTTGATTAAGTTTAGTTAATCTCCTCTTTGTGTTGTTGTGTTGTAACTGACCCCCTTCAACGATCCTGCATTTGGTATCAAAGCCAGGTTCTTGATATAAGATCTCACCATCTTAAGATCCCTCACACACACATATACTAAACTTTTCAAATGGCAGCCATTTCCAAAACTGATATATAAACTGGAACCATGAACAAGTCCCCACTGATCACTCTTGATGATTTTGACACCTGGTGTTTAAGAATGGAAGGTTTCATCAGGTCTCTTGATTCAAGAATGTGGGAGTCTATTGAGAATCGAACTTTCATACCTAGCAGCCCTTCTGCTACTGGTGTTGGTATGATCCCCAAAGATGTGGCTATCTACTCTGATGAAGATAGGAAGAGAGTAGAGATTGACAGAAAAGCCATGACAGCCCTCCACACTGCCCTTCCAAACTCTATGTACAGAGGTTTCAAGAAGTGCAAAACAGCCAAGCAGCTATGGGATGCATTGAAACTGGTGTATGAGGGTTCCTCTGAAGCCAAGGAGAACAAGAAGGATCTCATGAAGCAGCAGTTTGAAAACTTCACCTTCAAAACAAGTGAAACCATGACTCAGCTGTACTTCAAGTATGTTGAGATTGTGGATACCTTAGTGGATGGAGGAGTCTCTCTTAAGAACAGAGACATTGTAAGGAAGTTCATGTCCTCACTTCCAAGGCAATGGACATACTACTGTGTGGGGATCAACAGAACTGAAAATCTCAAAACTCTTACTCTGACAGAGTTATATGGATTCTCAGTGGCTACCAGATGGAGATGAACATGCAAGGTTCATCTGGCAACTCCAACAATCAAATAGGTTCAGCCCTACATGTGGTTGAATGGGACATCATAGAACCCAAACATCATCTCATATGCTACCCTGACAACTCACCAAAGGGTCCTTTCATCACCTTCCCAGAGACACCAAGAGAGAACTACACTCAAGGAAGCCTATTCCAAGAGACAACTCTTCGCAAGCTTTTGTGTCTTCTGATGAAAGCTATGGCAACTCTCTTTTCATTCTTGAAGACCTAGACTGTATTCATCCAGATGATCTGGAAACATGGAAATAGTCCAGCAGATGGCTCTTCTCATTCACAGAGCCAAGAAGTTCTACAAGAGGACCAGAAGGAAGTTTCCAACCAATGCAATTGGTGGAAAGTTTGACCTGGACAAAGGCAAAGTCAAGTGTTACAACTGTAACTTGATGGGCCACTTTGCTAGAGAGCGTAAGGCACCTAAAACAAATGGTGGCCAAACACAGTCCATACCAAACTACACTAACAAAGCTCTTCGGAATGAGAAGTCAAAGCAGCAGGCTGCTGTTGCTGTTGAAGAAGGAGGCTTTGACCAGAGCTTTCAGGTGGAAGATGCTTCTCCTAACCAAGCATTGATGGCAGATCATGATGAAGCAAAGGTATTGGGACATCTCTGTACTCCTGAATGCATTGCTAAAGTTAATAGATACACATCCTATAACCTGGAGATGAGATCTGACCTTGAGTCCTTTCTAATTTTAAAATCTGATTTTAGAAAGTCTGAAAATGATTATAAATTGAAGATAGAGGACCTTGAGAAAACCATTTCAATTCTAAAAATGAACACATAGATTTTAGGACTGAAATCAAAGATCTCATAACCAAGTTAACTGAGTGCCAGCCTGAGCTTGTGATCAGCAAAGCCAGGGCAGAAAAGAGTGTTCTTGAAGAAGAGACCTTCAAGAACATGATATCCTCATCCATGCATAACAAAGTGTGCTATCAAAACAGGTAGGGACTGGGATCCAATGAGATAGCTCCTCCATACACACTCTTGTCTGTAAGATCTTCCAGGTGTGGAACTTTTGAAGATGAGCTTCCTCTCATAGATCCTATAAGTGAAGAGGATGAAGAAGTGATAGTGAAGAATTCCTCTGAAAAGAGTGAAGAGAGGATTCTAAGAAAGGCCACTATCCTTCTGAGGAGAAGAGGAAGACTGTGATGACCAAGTCCATGAGAAAGAACTTGATCAGAAAGAGCAAAAGAAAGGCAAGGAAGGCTCAAGAGGTCAAGGCTACTTTTGACACTAAGAAGAAACAAGTTTTCATCTCTGCAGGGTTTAAAGTGGTAGGGACTAAAGACATCAACCAAAACTCTTCTGCTAAGAATTCTAGTTCTTGTTCAACTCATCTCAATAACAAGAAGAAGACTGATCTGCTGTGTACCACTGCTGCACAGCCTGGACCATCAAACTCCAAGAACAGTTCCCAGCCCAAAGGAACTGTCTCAGCATCTGCAAAAATGAAGGTGGAGAAGGGATGTGACCAAAGAAAGTCTTGTTCCCAGCAAAAGACTCTTGTGAAGTAGAAAATGGTATGTGTCATGTGTGAAAGTACCTCTCACATTGCTAAGGACTGTCCATACAATCCTAAAAGTACTATCCATATGACCAGTACAAAGACTTCAAAGAGTTTAAGAAGATTCAAGCTTCAGAAGGAAACCCTGTTTCCTTCAGAAGCTCCAAGTCTAAGAAGAAGGGAAGTGGAAAATTACCCTCGGAAGAAATGTTGGTCTCGGAAGAAAGGAGTTCTTCTGAAGCACTGAAGTCTGCTGCAGTGTTTGTAGAATCTTCTGAAGGTTCAGTCATCAAAACTTCCAAAGTCCCAAAAGCTTCCGAAGTTTTGAAGGTCAATTCCAAGACTCCAAAGTTGGTGTGGATGTCTAAGAAAGACCAAGTGACTGAAAGTTCTCCATCAACAATAGCTCAAGTTCCTCTTAACACAACCATAGGATCTATTACTGTTGAATTACCTTCTGTTAATAAGCCCAAGACAAGCAAGGCTTGGGTTTCCAAATGTAACTAATCATTTTCTTTGTGCAGGGACAGCTAAAGAGAAACTAAAATGTCTAGATCATTGATAGTGGCTGTTCCAGGCACATGATAGGCAATAGGTCACTACTCCAGAACTTTGAAGAATTGATGGAGGACCAGTTGCCTTTGGAGGAGATAAAGGTGGTTACATTTCTGGAAGGGGCAAGGTCACAAATGGTAAGCTTAGCATTGATAAGGTAAACTTTGTCAAAGAGCTTGGGTACAATCTTCTTAGTGTATCTCAATTTTGTGATTAGAGTCAACATGCTCTTCACTGTTGGACCAAAAGAACCAATGAGCCAGATCAAAAAATCTCTAAGTCCCACAGACATCACAACAACTGCTGAAGACTTGTTCAGCTGGTTCATAAAGTCTGAAGGTGAACAGCTGAAGAACTAAAGTACTGAAGACAACAGCTGAAGACATCAGCTGAAGACAACAGCTGAAGACATCAGCTGAAGACAACAGCTGAAGACATCAGCTGAAGACATCAGCTCATGACAACAGCTGACGTTCAAGTACTAGTACTGAAGCCTTCAGAGTTTGTTACAACAGCTGAAGAAGCATTCTTCAGTTGTTGTGATGGTTTCCTTTCAGTAGTTTTCTTTTTGTTTTAGTATTTGTAAAACGACTCAAGAGCATGTTCTTCAGTCGTTGTAGTTTCAGTAGTTTCTTTTCAGTAGTTGTAGTAACTGATAACACTTAGTATTTTTGTAAGAAGATGTCAGCTGTTTTGACATCTTCAGTAGTTGTGTTTCAGTTGTTTAAATAACTCTGTTAGATGTCACTATCGAGTGACATCAACAGACGTCACATCTCCTATATAAGGAATGTTCCACCACGACATTCCTATATAAGGGATGATTGACCTGATTGTAAGTGTGACATTTTGCCACCACGAAAGCGTGTTTTGAATGAAATCTTTGATTCGCAGAATTTCGTCTATAACTGTTTGCTCTTGCGTTGAATATCCATTATTATCTTGTGAATTGGCTAAATGTTTTGTTAAACTTCCGCTGTAATAATCTCTAATCAATCAAACGTAGATTGCTGATCCTAACAATTGGTATCAGAGCAGGTTAATCATTGATCGATCTAACAATTGATCATTGAAACTGCTAATCGATATCTGCATTTGATTGAATTAGCTTATTTGCAAGAACTGGTTATAGATTATTGATTTTCTGTCGCTTTCGTTTTATTGCTCTCTGTGCTCTCTTGGTTCAAATTGGTATGTTGTGTTTTGTTCTAAACCGATTAAAACTTAATTGATTTTGGTTGATTCTGAGAATGACTACTCCTTCTAATGACCCTCACAATACCGGTTCCTCAACCAAGCCTCCGATGCTTGTTAGGACTGAGTATAACATATGGCAACGAAGAATGCTTCATCACCTGTCTGTTAACAGTTCAGGTTGTTGGACATCAGTGGTACATGGTCCACATAAGCCTATGGTGAACAATCCGGAAACCAATCAAATGGTTCCAAAGAAGAAGGAGCAATACTCAGATGAAGATCGGAAACTGTTTGAGATTGATGCAAAAGCCCATGGAATTCTGGCCATGGCACTGCCTAATGAAATTTATTCAGGGCTTATGCATCATGAAACTGCTCATGACCTCTGGAATGCACTGAAGAACAATGGTGGAACTGATGAGGTCTTAGCAAACAATAGAGAAATTCTTGCCCAACAATATGAAACATTCTCTCATAAGAAGGGTAAGACACTGACTCAACAGTTTGAGCGTTTTTCTTGTTGATCTCTGAGCTAAAGATGGTCAAACATGAATATACCAATAGCCAGATGAATAACAGATTCCTCAGATCACTGCCTGAGAGATGGGACACATATACTATTGTTCTACGCTCCAGTGCAAATCTGGATAAACTATCTCTTACCCAACTTCATGGGAAACTGCTTACATTTGAAAGAGAGATAGAGCAGAAAAGGAAACTGTCATCATCAGGAAAGCTCACCGATGACTTTGTACCAGGAACACTGCCTTGGTTGGTCATGAGTCAGAATATGCTGCATCTGAAAGCAATTATGATGAGCATATTGATTTCTCTTCATACAGTCCTGATCACGCTTTTGTTGGTATTGACAGTCATTCTGGCAGAAATAGTGACAATCTATGCTTCATCATGGATGATCTGAAGGGAATTTCTGATGATGATTTAGAAGAGATAGATATTCTGAGCCAAATGGCCTTTATTAATATCAGATCTCAGAAATTCTACAAGAGAACTTGTAGGAAATTCTCTGGACTCTCTGGCAAAACCAAAGTTGGTTTTGACAAGAGTAAGTTGAGGTGTCACAAATGCCAAAGGATTGGACACTTTGCAAGAGAATGTAGATCAACAGGATCTAATTCCTCTGCACCTTTGTGACTTTTCCTAGCACTAGTCTACAAAACAGAGGGCAACATCCTGCTGGTTCTGGCCATCACTCACACCCTGTATCTCCTGCATATTTTGTCCCCCAGGGTCAAATGTCATATCCTTTTCCCTACTATTACATGCCTCAGCCAAATACGGTTCAAGCTCCAATTGCACAACAACCACATGCATTACCTGAACCTCAGCCTTCCCAATCTCATCAACAACTCAACTCAACAACACAGCTTTTTCACCCCAGGAGTTGTTGACTGGAGCAGTTTACCAGATGATCTGTCTGGTCATGAACAACTGTTCTCTGGTGCAGGTCAACATGGTGGTGACAGTCCCTTTGGAAATCTAGCCCTCATGGCTTTGGAGTCTGCTGATACTTCATCCTCTAATGCCTCTACACCACAGGTATCCTCTGTGGCAAAAGCCAAACTATGTTCTGAAACATGCATAGCCGCATTTGCATCTATTAGAGAAGCAAATGTAGCTTTAATTAACAAGAACATTGAGCTAGAACAAACAATTTTCAAAAGCAAAGCTGATTTTGAGTATGTGATTAATGATAAGAATGATGAAATCTATAAACTTAAATGTCAAATCACTGATGTTAAGGCTAGGGAAAGATACTTCTAGAGAAGTACAGAGACCTCAAAGAAACACTTGCAACTACCCAGGTAGAGTGTGATCGATGGGTAAATTCTTGCAAGGGTTTTGAAATGCTTCTTAGTAAGCAATCTGCTTCCAATGTGAAGTTTGGCATTGGTTATAATCACACTGCTCCTCCTACAGACTTTACTCCCAGAGCAGAGGTAGAATCTGATGGTGAAAGAAATAACCAATCCTCTTCATCATGTGATCTACTTTCTGATAAAGCACCATCAGAAGTAGAAGTCAGCATTAATTCCTCACATGCTGATGTTGTTGGCTCAAATGCTGACACTCACATGATCACAAAGTTGATAACTCCAGGTGATATTTTACAATGTACTGAAGTACTAAAAGGAATGTCATAACACCTGGAGACAAGCCCAAACTACTACATGCACTAAAGGAAAGAATACTACAAGTAGAATGGGTGGGAAAACTACTGAAGAAGATATCAAGAAAGCAGGTACTAAAGCAAAGAAAACTGCTAGTACTGATAGCAAACTGCTGAAGAACAAGTCTTCAGTAGTTTCATCTTCTTCAACAGATGATCAACATAAGATGAAGAAAAATCCATGTGAAATATGTGGCTTATTCAATTATCTTACTGATGATTGCTGGTATAAAAAGGGCTCCAAACTCAAACATAATGAAAACATTAAAGAGAAAATTGACAAAATGAAAACTGAGTTTGAAATCAAGTTTGTACCAGCAACATCAAAACCTGTAACCCCTAAATCCAAAAGGAAATCCACAAATAAAGGGGTCAAACAGGTAACAGCTGAGGTTGCTCAAAGAGAGATGGTACAACACAGGAATCCATCAAACTCAAGCACTAATATGTCTGATGAGCTGAAGGCTTTATCACAAAATCAGACACAACTTGTTATGATGGTTCAACATCTATTGGGGAGAGTTAACCAATTAGATGCTCCTGTGTTAAAACCATAGAGAAGAAAATCCAAGTAAAAGGATTCCTCTTCTTCACCGTCTCCAACTCCTCAGGCTGTTATTTACAACAAGTCTGTTAGTTTACCATCTGATGATATGAACAGACCCAAAACCAAAAAGGTTTGGGTCTCAAAAACTAACTAAGTGTTTATGATTGCAGGGTTCTTCAACATGCCATAGTAGCATCTGGTGTGTAGACAGTGGGGGATCTATGCATATGACAGGAACAACTCTCTTCTTCATGACTACTCTCAAGGAAAGAAGGTTTTGTTTCTTTTGGCAATGATGCTAAAGGTTACATCATTGGAAAAGGTTTTGTCTCCAATGGAGAAATAAGTTTGATGATGTTCATCATGTGGAAAATCTCAAGTACAATCTCTTGAGTGTTAGTCAAATGTGTGATAAAGGACATGCTGCTCTTTTCACAAGTCAGAACTGCAGGATTCTGTCATCTAATGCTCTGAACTTGATTGATAAGGTGTTGGATGATCACACTCTCCTAAGGGCCAACAGGACAGGAAGAGTGTATGCCTTAGATCTTTCCAAGAAAATAGATCTCATAGGCTATCCTTGCCTATTTTCAAAGCCTCTTCTCAGGAATCTAAACTGTGGCACAAAGGTTGGGTCATGTTAATTTCAAAAACATGAATAGCTGATCCACAATAGATTAGTGAGAGGCTTACCAACAAAAGAGTTCCACAGTGATGAAACCTGTACTGCTTGTTTAAAAGGAAAACAACACAAAGTCTCATTCCCTCCTATTGAAGAGCCTAAGTCCACTGCCTGCTTGCAATTACTGCATATGGATCTATTTGGTCCTGTGAGAGTAATGAGCATGGCAAAGAAGAAATACTGTCTGGTATTGTGGATGATTACTCTAGATTTGTATGGACTTTCTTTCTGTATTCAAAAGATGAGGTTGCTCAGAAGATTATCAACTTTGTGCTTATGTGAGAAGCAGTATTCCCTATCAATCAAGTGTATAAGGAGTACAATGGTACTGAATTCAGAAACCATACACTTGATGAATTTTATCTTTCAAGGAATCAAAAGGCAGTTTAGCATCCCAAGGACTCCATATGTTAACACAGCTTGCTATGTGCAGAATAGAGCCTTAGTAAATCAAAGGTTGATGAAGACTCCATATGAGGCTCTACACCATTTGGCTCCTTTGATTTCATTTTTCAGAGCCTTTGGATGTCCTTGTTTCATTCTCAACACAAAGGATCAACTCCACATTTGATCCTAACGTGGATGCAGGGTACTTTGTTGGTTATTCAACCACTTGCAAGGCGTACAGAGTCTTCAACTGCAGAACAAAAATAGTTGAAGAAACCCTACATGTGAAATTTAATGAATCACCTAAGGATAAAATTCCACAAAACCCTGTGGAGTTGTTTGATCTGGACATACTGCAATATGCTCCTTATCAAACTCCAACTGTTGCAGATCATGTGGATAAATCATCCTCTGCAGCAAGTCTTCCACCTGGTGGTACTGAAGATGATGATGATGTCAGTACTCACCTTTTCAAGTTTAGTGACCAACTGCCTGAGTCTGCTAAACTTGATGTTCCTGTACCTTCCGCAGCTCCATCCACAACAAATGCTGATGAGATTTCTGATTCCTCCACATCATTTGATTGCCATCCAATACTCGGTTTCAAGAATCTGAATCAACATCTGCTGCTGCTGAACCGGCTACAAACACTTGCACTGATCTTATTGTGCACCAAGAGCTGAAAGATCACCCTATATCTCAAATCATTGGTGGTATCAATGCTTGCGTCTCAACTAGAAGCAAATTGTCTAACCTGTGCTTCTATACTCTCTTCATCAGTCAGCAAGAGCCAAAGAACTATCATTGTGCTTTGAGAGATAATGGATGGGTGGATGCTATGCAGCTTGAGCTACTTCAGTTCAAGAAGCAGCAAGTGTGGGAACTGGTTCCTCTACCCCCAGGTAAGTGTGCAATAGGCACTAAATGGGTATTTAGGAACAAAACAGATGAAAATGGGCTTATTGTTAAGAACAAGGCTAGACTGGTTGTACAGGGGTTTTCACAAGAAAAGATATGATTATGATGAAACATTTGCCCCTGTAGCCAGACTAGAGGCAATTAGATTGTTCTTAGCTTACGCTGCATTCCACCATCTTAGAGTTTTTTAAATGGATGTCAAAAGTGCATTTTTATATGGTAAAATAAAAGAGGAAGTTTATGTGTGTCAACCACCAGGTTTTGAGGATATAAACATCCTGAATGGGTGTATAAACTTGATAAGGCTCTTTATGGGTTGAAACAAGCTCCTAGAGCCTGGTATGAGACACTTTCCACTTTTCTTCTTAAGAATAATTCACTAGAGGCTCCATTGATAAAACTTTGTTTATTAAGAAGGTGGATCAGCATAAGCTACTTGTTCAATTTATGTTGATGATATTATTTTTGCATCCTCTGATCCCCAGTTGTGTGATGCTTTTACCCATTAATGTAAAAGAGTTTGAAATGAGTGCAATGGAGAATTACAGTTCTTTCTAGGTTTGCAGATCAAACAAAAGGCTGATGGAACCTTTATTCATCAGTCCAAATATACAAAAGATCGTTTGAATAAGTTTGATTTACAACTGTAAGCCCTGTTCTACTCCCATGTGCAACACCACACAACTGGATGCAGATCAGAGAGGTAAAGCTGTTGATGAAACACTTTACAGATGTATGATTGGGTCCTTAATGTACTTAACAGCTTCTAGACCAGATATCATGTTTGCAACTTGTGTTTGTGCTAGATTTCAGGCTGCTCCTAAAGAGACTCATTTGATTGCAGTCAAGAGGATTTTTAGATATTTGCAAGGTACACACTCTCTAGGTTTATGGTATTCCACTGGACACTCTTGCAAATTAGTTGCTTTTTCTGACAGTGACTATGCAGGATGTAAGTCAACCAGAAAGTCAACTTCTGGTGGATGTCAATTCCTAGGCAACTGTTTGATTTCTTGGCAGAGTAAGAAACAAACATCTGTTGCTACATCCACTGCTGAAGCAGAGTACATTGCTGCTGCAAGTTGTACTTCTCAGGTACTCTGGCTTCAGAACCAACTTTTGGATTATGGCATTGCAGAGACTAAGACTCCATTATTAATGGACAGTGCTTCAGCTCTTTGCATTGTCAAGAATCCTATCCAGCACTCTAGGACCAAACATATAGAGATCAGACATCATTTTATCCGGGATTGTTTTGAAAAAGGTCTGATTGATCCTAAGTTTGTGCCTAGTGCTGATGAGCTTGCAGACATTTTTACTAAGCCTTTGGATAGTTCAACTTTCCAAAACCTTGTGTTAAGGCTTGGTATGCTGCAGCTAGAATAAGTGATAACTACTGCTGATCTCAGTAATTAAGTACTGATGCTCATGAGTAATCATATCCATATAAGTACTGATTCTGTTCAATTGATAAAGTTACAACTACTGATGTAGTTATAACTACTGATGTTAGTAAAATCAGATAAGTACTGATGTCCTATGAAAAACTGAAAACAGCAAAAAGTCTGATGAGTAAGTGTTGAGGACAGTATGAAACAGCTGGAAAGCTATGAATTGACGAAAACTACTGATGAGATAATTTTCTCTTAGTCGTTTCTAAAACTGCTGCTTCATCCTAAACAACTGATGACAAAACCATGTCTTAGTAGTTTACAACTACTGATGACTAACACCACGTCGTCAGCTGTTTACACAACTGATGACAAAACCATGTCTTTAGTAGTTCACAACTACTGATGACTAAAACCAAGTCTTCAGTTGTTTTCAAACATCTGAAGTCAAAACCATAGTTTTCAGTAGTTTTATAACTACCGATGCCTAAAACCAAGACTTCAGCTGTTTCAACCTCTGAAGGTTTCTGCCACGTCATCAATCTGTTAAAACTACTGATGACTCACATTAAACCTTTCAGTTGCTCTATGAACCGTACCCTATAAATACCCAATACCTAAGCCTGAGCACTTCATCCTTTCCAAACCTAACGTTCAAATCTCCAAAACTTCTCTCTCACTAATGGCGACCATGCAGCTCAAACCACGACATAACTGTGTAGCCTACCTCACCAAATCGCCTTTCTGGACAAAGTTCGATAACGCCATTGATCTTATGGTCCAGTCACCCTACAAAACGGCATTTCTTCTAAATCCCATCATTCATGCGGAATCCCTTCACCAGTTTTGGACGAACATTACTGTTACCACTGGGGAGAACAACACCGAGTCTCTCCGGTGGTCGTTAACAACCTTCAAGTGGTCATCACTCCGGAAATCATTCGACAAACCCTCAACTTGGATGATGCCTCTTTTCTGCAGGATATCCAAAGGGCACAATTGATTTATCCTTTGCCAACCATGGATATCAGGGTAACCTTAGTGCCTCTACTATTCTGAAGAAACATTTCCATGATGCAGAACGTCTTATCTTTCACATGGTAAATGTGTGTTTAGCTCCTAAGACATCCTCTTGGGATCAAATGTCCACCAGATGGCAGCATGTACCATTCTCTATCCTTGAGCAACAAAACTTAAACTTCTCTGAAATCATTTTTCTTGAACTTAAGGATATGGCCTCAAAATCTATTTCTAACCGTTGGATATTATATCCTCGGTTCATTATGGCTATAATAGAGAATCAGCTGAAAGCTGTGGGACTTGTTGGCCTTGGAGTCCTTGCAACGGCTGTATTGCCTGAAGTATACTCCAGGCACAACTCTGACCACACACTGAAACAGGCTTCCAAACTGCGAAAACCCACGCAGTTGGAACCCACAGCCACCACCTCCAGAACCAGAGTCCCCACCAAACCCAAATCCGAAAAGCCAAAAACGGCTACTCAGGGAGATGAGTTCCCTGAGGATTCCCCTGTATCACAAACGCAGGAAACACATACTGGTATTAACCCCCCAGTTGTGTCCAAGACTCAACCAGCCACAGCCGCACAGGTATCCTCTCAACAGGATCCTGCTGCAACCTTTATTGGGGAAACCACACTATTGGAACCTGTCTCACTTGAGAGGGTTACCATTGAAGTGCACCATTCACCCCGGGTGCAATCCGCTTCTATCCACTCTCCACAGGCAACCGCCCCCCAAAGTCCTACATTAATTGTTGCACAGTGCTGAGTCAGTTGCACTCCTCACCCCCTCCCCAGATACCAATTATAACTGGGCATACCTCTACCATTGAGGGGGAGGATCAAAGTGCATCTGATAACCCACATCATAGGGGTTACAATGTTTCATTCCTAGTGTAGAAAGGAGGATTGGAACTTCTGGTAAGGCTGCCACTCATCCTGCTTCAGCATATGATCAGGATGTAGTTGGTACCAGTACTAAGACCTTACCAGAGGCAACTGCTGATGAAGGACCTAGTTCTGAGGCAGGCAGTCCCCAGTTCCAAGACAAAGGGGCACATGCAATAACTGATCTACACTCAGTGCATGTTCATCCTGGTTACATCAGGAGGTCAGGTGATTCAGTACCACTGATGATGACCTGGGCTTTTTCTACGATGTGTTAGCCCAAAACACTATCCTGGAAGAGGAGGTGAGCAGACTCAAAGAGCTGTATGCCAAACTTCTGAGGATCAAAGACCATCTGCCTCTCAAACCCCACAGATGGCACCTTCATCTGAAGGACTCCCAAAAACAGAGCCACTCCCACATATTCAGCCACCAGCCTCTGTTTCTGGCACTATTTCTCAGGATCAAAATCCCCCTGAGCAAATAGTTGTTATCTTTCAACATGCCCTACCTCTCATCACACCTATAATCACTGATATAGTGATCAAAACCATTGATGACAAGCTTCCCTCAGTAATACAACCCTTGGTTGAAGAAGTTGTGAGCAAGAAGCTTTCTGACAATCAAACCCTTGCAACCAATGCAACCAAAAAGGGGGAGATTCAGTTAGTGAAAGCAAAGAGGAAGAGGAGTGCAGAAAAAGAGAAAGAAACAGAAGTGGTAAAGGAGAAGGAGTTGGATGGGGAGAAGGAAAAAGAGAAGGAAAAAGAAGCTGACATGGAAAAATCTAAGAAAAGAAAGAATGAAAAAGAGAAAGCCTTGGAGATAATGGTAAAAGAGGCTGATGCCGAACATAGCAGATCAATGGACAACATCATTGATCAGCTGTTTAGGCAAGGCCATGACACTGAAAAACTTGACTCTGAGATTAGAAGATTAGAGATTGAAGAAATCCAGAATAGATGGGCAAGTTATGACGTGTTAGAAAGAGAAAGGCTGGAGATCATGATTAGATTTATTGCAAAATATCTTAGAAGATCAATGATCGAAATCAAAGCTTGGTCCAGGGACAACATCTTGGCAATAACCACCAAGATCTGTTCATCTGAAGTATACACAAGGGACTAGTTATTGAAGCTTTGAATGAAGCTGGTACTGGGAGCAGGACTGAGCTAGCCAAGCAATCTAAAGCCACACTCACCTCAAAAATTCTAGAACAGCCTGTCAACATTCCCACACCAAAACCACCAAAACAACCACCCACTAAAACAATCCCTTTACCCCAAAAACCACCAAAAACACAACCCACCAAACCAACTCCCTCCCCCCAAAACAACAGCCGATGATGTACCCCAGAAGAAGAAGAGAAGGGTATTGATGCTAGAAGATGATGAAGAAGATGATGATGAGGAAGAAGCTAGGCTGCCAATCTTAGCTGTTATTCAGTTGCCGAAGGCCACAAGTCACCCTCCAAAAATTACTCCTGAATCTCAGAGACAAACTATGAAGGTGAAGCTAGAAGAAGAAGGACTTCACCAACAGCATGATGAGGAGTTGTTGAGAAGGGTTGATAAAGCTTATGCAGCCACATCTTCCATCATCAAAATGAAGAAGCATGCACTCAGATTATACACTCTCAGGCAGACTTTTCAATATCAGAAGGAGAGAGTGAGGATTTGGCCTGATCCCAGGGTGTCTCACAGAATTCACAAGAATAACATTCCACAGAGATACATGGGCCAGGTGAAAAGGATTGTAGACGAAGTGATCTCCCTGGTCTTTGTAGTGTCACCCTGAGAAATCTTGGAAGACTTCAAGAAAGCTTATAAAGCCAACCAAACCCCACAGAGATGCTTGAAAATAAAATGGTGAAAAAGGGATTGGTTTATAAGAGGCTTGAAGAAGTCAGGAAAAATGAGCTCCAGTTGTTCCTTGAGGGTAATCACCTTGATGAGTTTGCTTATAGAATAATAACAACTGTGGAGCTAAAGAATGGGAAACAAGCCAAATACCTATCTAAGTACTATGGGCCGGAATTTTTATTTGAAGGAGGTGCTGAAGAGCTGACCATGGAGGAACAGATCACCTTCCTAGAGGCCTATACCAGGGAGTCATACAGACTCGTAGTTGGGAAGTAGATCTCATGAATGGGGTAACAGCTCTGTGTCCAGTTCCCCAAAACAAAGTTCCCATTCATACTTTGCCAATCAAATTTTGAGACTACTTCCAGGCTGGTGCTTACAAGGGTCACTTCTGAGCTGATCTAGAAGACAAAAAGACCAATCATTCTGCCATAATAAGTGGGACAACTTCAATAAATTTAGAGGTTTTGGCTGCATTGGTTCAGGGGGAGTTTGTTGGACCAAAAGAACCAATGAGCCGGATCAGAAAAATGTCTAAGTCCCACAGACATCACAACAACTGCTGAAGACTTGATCAGCTGGTTCATAAAGTCTGAAGGTGAACAGCTGAAGAACTAAAGTACTGAAGACAACAGCTGAAGACATCAGCTGAAGACAACAGCTGAAGACATCAGTTGTAGACAACAGCTGAAGATATCAGCTGAAGACAACAGCTGAAGACATCAGCTGAAGACATCAGCTGAAGACATCAGCTGATGACAACAGCTGACGTTCAAGTACTAGTACTGAAGCCTTCAGAGTTTGTTATAACAGCTGAAGAAGCATTCTTCAGTTGTTGTGATGGTTTCCTTTCAGTAGTTTTCTTTTTGTTTCAGTATTTGTAAAACGACTGAAGAGCATGTTCTTCAGTCGTTGTAGTTTCAGTAGTTTCTTTTCAGTAGTTGTAGTAACTGATAACACTTAGTATTTTTGTAAGAAGATGTCAGCTGTTTTGACATCTTCAGTAGTTGTGTTTCAGTTGTTTAAATAATTCTGTTAGATGTCACTATCGAGTGACATCAGCAGACATCACATCTCTTATATAAGGAATGTTCCACCACGACATTCCTATATAAGGGATGATTGACCTGATTGTAAGTGTGACATTTTGTCACCACGAAAACGCGTTTTGAATGAAATCTTTGATTCGCAGAATTTCTTCTATAATCGTTTGCTCTTGCGTTGAATATCCATTATTATCTTGTGAATTGGCTAAATGTTTTGTTAAACTTCCGCTGTAATAATCTCTAATCAATCAAACGTAGATTGCTGATCCTAACATTCACTAAGCATGAGTGCATTGTTCTCAAGGCTGGTGTGGTCATTCCTCATAAGCATATCCTTCTTAGAGCCCCCAGGAAGGGGAACATGTACAAGATGGATTTGCAAGAAAGATCTCCCTCTAGAGAAGTTTTATGCTTTCTGTCTAAAGCTAATAGTGATAAGTCTTTCCTATGGCATAAAAGAATGTGCCATGTAAACTTTAAGAACATGAATATATTAATCAAAAATGATTTGGTAACTGGAATACCAAAGAAAGAGTTTACAAGTGATGACCATTGCATTGCATGCCTGAAAGGGAAGCAACATAAGGTATCTCACAAGCCTAAGGAAAGGAACTCCATCACTACACACCACACTTGTTACATATGGATCTCTTTGGCCCCACCAGTGTAATGAGTTTAGGAAGGACCTCTTACTGTTCAGTGATCACAAATGACTTTACAAGATTCACCTGGGTTTTCTTCCTTAGAACTAAGGATGAGACTCCTGAGATTCTAAAAAATTTCATCTTAAAGATTGAGAATCAATCTGATCACAAGGTCAAGATCATAAGATGTGATCAAGGAACTGAATTTAAGAACCAAATCCTTCATACATTCTGTGATGAAAAGGGTATTACAAGACAATACAGTGCTCCCAGGACTCCTTAGCAGAATGCTGTTGCTGAGAGGTGAAACAGGACACTGATTAAAGCTGCAAGAACCATGCTGTCTAACTCTAAGCTGCCTATCACCATCTGGGCAGGGGCAGTCAACACTCCCTGCTATGTGCAGAACAGAGTTTTAGTAGTTAAGACTCATGGCAAGACTCCTTATGAACTTTGGCACAAGAGGAAACCTTTCATTGGTTTCCTCAGGTCATTTGGTTGTCCTTGCACCATCTTGAATACCAAAGATCAAATTGCCAAGTTTGCTGAAAAATCAGATGATGAACATTTTATTGGATACTCTTCACAGCTAAGGCTTATAGAGTATACAATCTCAGAACTAGAGTTGTTGAGGAGTCAGCCAATATGACTTTCAATGAACACACACCCTGTGTTGCTGGTTTTGGTCTGGATTGGTTATTTGATCTTGATTTAGTTACCAACTGTTTTAAAAAATCTTATGAGAATGTTTCAGGGTCTGCAAAAAATTTAAATACATGTGATCCTGATCCAAGATTTAAGCTAAGAAGACCTTCAAGTCATACATCTTCAGCTCCAGTTAGAACTACTTCTACAAATGAGGTTTTTATCAACACTACAATGACAAACTCAGTTGAACATATGGGGTGCCTTCAAATTCTAGCTCAAAGGCTCTACAACCAGATAAGAACACCTCAATTGTAGAAGACAACAATGGTGGTGGGGACAGTGACCAATAATTTCTTGATGCCACTAACCACACCATAGATGAGAACAGCAATGATGTCACACACTGTTTGGATCAGTATCTCTTGAAAAGTGTGCTGATGTGGTGGGAGAAACATCTATGTTAGATTTAAATTTCTCTAATTTAGATCTTTCTCATCAACTTGTTGCGATCCCTCAGCTTAGGATCCACAAGTCTCACCCCACCACAACATCATTGGAGATGTTGTCTCAGGGGTAAGAACAAGAGGACAAACCCATGAAGCAAATGTTTGTCTTCACTCTTGTTTCTTATCCCAGATAGAGCCAAAGAAAGTTGATGAGGCTCTAAAGGATGGAAGTTAGGTTAAAGCTATGCAACAAGAGCTGCTTCAATTCAAAAGGCTGAAAGTTTGGAACCTTTGTCCTCTTCCATATGGGAAGACTAACATTGGAACCAAATGGGTGTTTAGGAACAAGAAAGATGATAGAGGCATCATCATCAAGAACAAAGCTAGACTGGTTGTTCAAGGATACACACAAGAAGAAAGGATTGCCTGCACTGATGTTTTTGCTCCAGTAGCAAGATTAGAAGCTGTTAGGATATTCCTGGCATTTGCTGCATCCAAGACTTTAAGGTCTTTCAGCTTGATGTGAAGTGTGCCTTTTTGTATGGAGTGATTGATGAAGAGGTATATGTCAAACAACCACTTGGTTTTGTAGACCCTAATCATCCTGACTATGTCTGCAAGCTTGACAAAGCTCTCTATGGGCTGCATCAGGCACCCAGGAAATGGTATGAGACACTCTCTCAGTATCTTTGTAAATATGGATACAGGAGAGGTACTATAGATGGAACTCTCTTCATCAATGGACAAGGAAATGACATATTGCTAGTTCAAGTGTATGTGGATGACATCATCTTTGGTTCAACTAATCCAAAGCACTGCAAAGACTTTGAGAAGCTGATGAAAGATAGATTTGAAATGAGTGCCATGGGGGAACTCAATTTCTTTCTGGGAATTCAAGTGAAGCAATTTGAAGATGACATCTTCATAAGTCAGTCAAAGTATGTTCAGGACATACTCAAGAGATTCAACATGACTAATTGTAATATTGCTAAGACACCCATAGCTAGAAACCACTCCCTTGGACCAGATCTTGAGGGGGAGTGTGTAGATGAGCACTTATACAGGGCTATGATTAGGTCTCTTATGTATCTTACTGCTAGTAGGCCTGATATCATGTTTGCTATATGCATATGTGCAAGATATCAAGCTAACCCTAAGATGTCTCACCTCATCACTATCAAGAGGATTCTAAGATACCTCAAAGGTGCATCAACACTTGGTTTTTGGTACCCTAAGAATCATGACTTCAATCTGTATGCCTATACAGATAGTGATTATGGTGGTTGTAACATGACTGCAAAGTCTACATCTGGGGGATGTCGGTTCCTTGGTGGAAGGGTTGTCTCATGGAAATGCAAGAAACAATCTTGTGTCTCTGCATCAACTGCTCAAGCGGAATACATTGCTGCTGCAAGCTGCTGTGCTCAAGTGCTTTGGATTCAAAATCAAATGCTGGATTATGGATTAAACTTCAAGAAGACTCCGTTCACATAGACAAAAATAGTGCTATTTCAATCACAGAGAACCCTGTGCAGCACTCAAGGACAAAGCACATAAATATCAGGTATCATTAAATAAGAGATAACTATGAAATTGGATTAATTAAACTAGTCATAGTTCACACAGATGAACAATATGCGAATTTGTTTACCAAGGCTTTTGATGTACAGAGATTTAAATATCTTATATCAGCTATTGAGATGATTAACTTTGAGTAGGTTTTTCTTAACACTAATTCTTTTTATTTCTTAAAATATGTGTGTCCTAAGCTGTCTAGTTCATCACTTTCATAAGCTCATGTTTTCTTTGGATGAAAATTTCTTTTTGAAGACTTTCTTTAGACTTTTGAGGATTTATGATACTTTGGAAGTTATGCTTTTAACTTCGGAAGCAAATCATGCCTTCAAAATAAATAACTGTCTAAGAAATTTACCTTCGGAAAAGGTTCAGATCTATCTTCCAAAACATAAATACTTGTTTTAGACAATTACTTATTTTCATGGACCATTTACTTCCGAAGCAAAATTAACTCTCGGAAGCTTTGTTGTTTTATATACAAAGCACTCAAGCTTTAATTTCTCTTCCAAAGCAAAATTCTCAAAACTCTCAGGAAATTCTTCTGAAGTTATTTAGCTTCGGAAGCCTTTTTAATTAAAACTTCCGAAGATAATTAACTTTCAGATGCTTTTTGACTTCCAAGAAAACTACTTTTTGAGCAAAAGTAAACTACTTTTTCAGAGGTGGGACCGACATCTGGATTTCAATGTTTATCCTCTTTCATTAAACTTTATCTGAAATCCCTCTCATATATAAACCCAACGGTTTCCCCCTCTTTCTATCATCTGTTATTCATCCAAAACCTAAAAACCTAATTTTCTCTCTGCAATTTCTTTCTTCCTTATTTTTCATCTTTAAGCTACCTCACAATGGCCAACCTTGCTCACAGAAATGATCCCAACTTTACCATGCAGCTACACAGGCAACATAATCAGGTTGCTCTGTTAAGCTCTGAGAAAGATCCTCATTTCTCAAAGGTTTGTTGCTTTTTAGCTTTATCAAATTACTTCACCTCCCTAACCATTGATCCTCCTCTCTATGAGGATCAACTGCTTGATTTCTGGAAGACCTGCTAAGAGGTCATTATGGACGGGAAGAAGGCACTGTCTGCCACAGTGCAGGGGAAAACAATCTTCACCACTCCGGCCATCATCAATAGGCATCTTCAGTTGGATGATGAAGAAGGTGAGGTGTTCTTCCCAAAGGAAACTGTCAATCATTCCTTTGAGAAGATGGGATATGAGGGAGATTCTCTGTAAAGACCTTTAGGAAAGCGAAGGTCTCATCGCAGTGGAGATTCCTGCTCCACGTGGTCATCCACAGCTTATCAAACAAGCATGGTGGATAGGACCAGATTCCTAAGGATCTCTGCTTCATAATCCATGGAAAGGTTCAGGGGGTCAAATTCAGGTATTCTTAATTTGTGTATACCAATTTACTTGCAAATTTAGACTCCTTAGAGTATTACGTGCTTCCTAGATATGTCTAGTATATTCTTAACTGTGAACTAGGCTCACAGTTAAGGGAAACAGGTAACATTCTTAAATTAGGACAGATGAAGCCTAACATCTTTAAGATACTGAGAAAGCCCACTGTTGGCTTCTCTGGGGTAGAAACAACCCTTGTCCCAAAAATGTTAGAGCTCATTGCTCGAGGTGACAACCTAGCAGCACAAGGTAGTGTTGAGCCCACACCTGCTACCTCCCAACCACCCATATAGCCTCAAATCACCATCACTTACCAAAGAAAATCCAAACGAACCCCTGCTTAGGCTATTCAGTCTGTGGAGGCCCCCATATACTCACCGATACAGGAAGAAGTGGACACTGGAGCTCCCACATCTCCTGAGGAGTAGACCACTCCCATCTTTCAAAGAATCAGTGTTGAGGTTCCTCATGCTTAGCCTGATGAGCTCATTAGCCCAACTGCCTTAAGCCATCACTCTGAGTCTCAACACTCAAGTGATAAACCTTTAGGGGACTGTTACCATCCCTAGCCTATAGATCTCAACCAACCAATTCCCAACCTTGACTTCTATACTGATGAAGATCTAGGTTTCAGTGAGTATAATGAATCTCTCCTCTTTACCCCTACTCAAAGAGGGATGAATGCTCCTGAGTCTCCTATATCTATCCCACATCAGTCACCTACAACTGAGGTGGAAACTTCTAAACATGTTCAGGATGTCCATATGGAAGAGGCTCACACTTCTGAAAGTGATTACATCATTAAGACCTCAACCATGGCAACTCAGCCCATTGACATCTCAACAGAGATTGTCAGTGAGCAGAGGAAAACCAGCAGCCAAGAACCTAAAGCTGGTGGTGAGAGAGAGGATTTTGGTCCAATCATCTCATCCCCCAATGAGTCGTCTGATGAAGATTAGGGGAATCTGAGACTAAAGGTGCACAAACTAACTAAAACATGCACCTATTTAGTCTAAAAAGTCAGTCACCTTGAATCTCAGATGACTACCTTACACAACAGGATCAATGATCAGCAACTTGAGATTTTATATCTTAAGGAAAAACTAGCTGGGAGACCCTTGAAAAGAGCTCAACCAGGAACACAAGAACCTATGGATGTGATTGACCTATCTTCCAGCTCACCTATGTAAGTGGGTGAAAGTCATC
This sequence comes from Flaveria trinervia, assembly GCA_025506515.1. Classification (NCBI taxonomy): domain Eukaryota; kingdom Viridiplantae; phylum Streptophyta; class Magnoliopsida; order Asterales; family Asteraceae; genus Flaveria; species Flaveria trinervia. The sequence goes on from CM046444.1 coordinate 91,437,517, forward strand.
ACAGTTACAAAACCTGGGAGTTCTTTAGAGAGTGGACATTGACGACTCACCATCCTTACTTGCAATTGTGCATTCTCAGCAACCTCCTCAAATTCTCATTAATGTGGACTACATAAACTCCTTCATATAAAGTCTATTTGAGGATGGGATACCAAGGGCTATGTCATCTTCACCATCTTCTAATCATATCATTGGGTGGAGATATGACAACATCAGGAAAGCCCTAATCATGATAAGAGTTCAAGGACAGCAAGAAGTCTTCAATTTTCAGACTTTGAATTACTATGAAGGTCTAGATTTAGTCAACATGCCACTTGTCAATCCAAGCAAATCAAGACAAGCTAATAGACTGGCTCAAATAATCCAAGACAGGATCACTGCAGAGTTCAGCTTAAGAAGGAGACTTAGGGAATCAGGCAACACCATCGGTCAAATAGATGTTGAGGCAGACCCTAAGATTAGTTTCATAGGGGAAACCTTGATTAAAGGCCCAGTGGCAGAACCTTAGACCCCTATCTCATCATCATCAACTGCTGCAGAGATCTACACTCCTATTAAGACACCTGCTGGTGAAGGTGCTTCTCAACCTTTCTCTGGCCAGAGCTTAGATGCTACAACAAGCAATGAATGACAAAGCTCTCTCCACCCTGAGCCACAAAGGTTTGTGAGTGACAAAGGGAAAAGAAAGATGACATCTGAGGAGATTGAGGAGGAGGAGAGAGAGAGAGAGGAAAAGGAGGTTGAGGGGAGAAAGTTCCTCTGCTGAGTCTTTAAGACTCATGGAGTCTGCTATCAGGGCTGCCCCCAGACCAAATACTCAGAATGATGAGTTAAGGGCAGTCAAGATAAATTACTTGTCGACAAGGAACTATGACATAGACAATGTCATCTCTCTCCCCTTAGAAGAGTTGAATGAACTGGTTGATCTGGAAAGGTCAAAGGAGAAGAAGGAGGCAGAAGATGCAGAGCTTCTAGTACAAATCAAAGAAGAGAGAAGAAGAAAAAGACTATACAAGGATATGCCTACCCTCTCCCCAGTTCAGGAAAGTCCTGCACAAGAAGATATGGTTCTACAAGAACCTCGGGTAGACAAAGAAGAAGAGAGGATCAAGATGATCAACTACCTGAGTGCCACAGGCTTCTATCAGGCAGATGCATTCCTTCCCTTGTCCTATGACTATGTTGAGTTTGAGTACTTAAAACAGCTTGAACTTGAGATAATCAAGGACAGAAAGACAACTAAGAAGAAGCTAAGGGAAGAAGTTGCAAAATCAAGAGCTACCATCCAAAAGAGCATGACGAAGTCTACTGATAGGTAGAGGATGATGAGCTTCTTGAAGCTATATGGATTCTCCGGAAGGATACTTGGCCCCATGTCTCTATCCACTATGGATGAGCATATTAGGGTGATCAAGCAGAAGATCAAAAATGGAGAGCTCATTGACTTACACTCCAGTCCAAGTCAAGCCCCACCTGAAGTGGAGGTTAAGGTGGAACAACCAGAGACAACACAACCTGGACCTCTTGCTGAAACTCAGCAAGCTTCATATTCTGATCCACAGCAGGGTCAACCTCCCTCTCCTTCTGAACTTGAGAGAGAGGAAATCCCAACTGAGAAAGACAGTGAAGATCAATCTGGTACTACAGGCCAGTCTTCTCAGTTAAAACCTATAAAGAGAAAGAAGAGGATGGCTTCTAAACCAAAGCAAGAAAAGAATAAGATTGCACCTTCTTCTAAACCCCAGGATGAGTCAGAACATCTTGAGGTTGTGCAGCCAGAGGATTCTACATCAACTCCAATTCAAACAACTCCTCTAGCATCAGGAAGGCCCATCTTGTCTTGGACATACACCACAAATCCAGAAAGATGGCATGTCATTAGAGATCAAGGCACTAAAGACATCTACACATGGCAAGATATGTTTCAGTTACCTCTGCATGACCTGTTGATATGAGAAGACACTTTGATAGTCTAAAAGATCCTGATCACCTTATGAAGAAAGGATTGGTGATCATCCTAATAAGGACTATTGATATCTGAAGTCTACTAAGTGTTTTGGTAGCATCAGCCTATGGGAGTTTGTAGAGACCAATGAAGAGGCTGATGCAACCTAAACATCCAATGTCTATCTTGCATGCTGCACAAGTGCATTGAAGAAGAATGCTTAGGAAGTTTCACACATACAACAGAAATATTCTAAGTGTGAAATCTTCCGAAGCCAAGACCAATATCTTCCCAAGCCAAATTTGAAGTCTTCCGAACCCTTAGGGACAAAGTCTTCCGAAGCTTCAACTCATGTAGACAAATTTCTTCCGAAGACTTTTAACACATGCTTTATCTGTTGTACTTTTCCATAAAGCTGGACACCTTTCCGCTGGACCTCTGTAAGGTCACCAACTTTCATGAGTTGGTGAAAAGGTCCATGCTTATGGTAACTGTACATTGAGGTCTTGAGTCTGTAACTTTCTATTTCATGTACTTTATCCTTTTTGTAATAGATAAAGATGTGAGCTATGGCATGTCATAGTCACTAGTCAAAAGACAATGTGCCTTTTGACACTATAATTGATTTTGTTTTGTGTCTAGTCAATTGTATCCAGTTAGCTTTCAAAGTATAGCCGGCTGTAGGATGTAGTATAAGTGTCTCATCTTTTGTATCTTTGAATCATGCTTTGTAACACTTGTAATAGAACATAGAGAAAGCAATATACTACATTCTTGAGAACCATACACTTGTGTTCTTTGTGTTCTTTCTCTTACATTACTTGTGTTCTTAGTGTCCTGCCTTGGTTAATCCAGTTTACTGTTTGATTAAGTTTAGTTAATCTCCTCTTTGGGTGGTTATGTTTTAACTGACCCCCTTCAAGGATCCTGCATTTGGTATCAGAGCCAGGTTCTTGATATAAGATCTCTCCATCTTAAGATCCCTCACACACACAAATACTAAACTTTTCAAATGGCATCCATTTCCAAAACTGATATGGAAACTGGAACCATGAACAAGTCCCACTAATCACTCTTGATGAGTTTGACGCCTGGTGTTTAAGAATGGAAGGTTTCATCAGGTCTCTTGATTCAAGAATGTGTGAGTCTATTGAGAATGGACCTTTCATACCTAACACCCCTTCTGTTGTTGGTGCTGGTACGATCCCCAAAGATGTGGCTAACTACACTGATGAAGATGGGAAGAGAGTAGAGATTGACAGAAAAGCCATGACAGCCCTCCAAACTGCCCTTCCAAACTCTGTGTATAGAGGTTTCAAGAAGTGCAAAACAGCTAAGCAGCTGTGGGATGCACTGAAACTGATGTATGAGGGTTCCTATGAAGCCAAGGAGAATAAGAAGGATCTCCTAAAGCAACAGTTTGAAAACTTTACCTTCAAAACAAGTGAAACCATGACTCAGCAGTACTTCAGGTATGTTAAGATTGTGGAATACCCTAGTGGATGGAGGAATCTCTCTTGAGAACAGACATTGTAAAGAAGTTCATGTCCTCACTTTCTAGGCAATGGACACACTATTGTGATCAAGAGAACTAAAAATCTCAAAACTCTTACTCTGATGGAGTTATATGGGATTCTCAGTGGCTACGAGATGGAGATGAACATGCAAGGTTCATCTGGCAACTCCAATAATCAAATGTGTTCAGCCCTACATGTGGTTGAAATGGACATCATAGAACCAAAAACATCATCTCATATGCTACCCTGACAACTCACCAAAGGGTCCTTTCATCACCTTCACAGAGACACCAAGAGAGAACTACACTCAAGGAAGCCTATTCCAAGAGACAAGCTCTTCTCAAGCTTTTGTATCTACTGATGAAAGCTGTGGAAACTCTCTTTTCATTCTTGAAGACCTGGACTGTATTCATCCAGATGATCTAGAATACATGGAAATAGTCCAGCAGATGGCTCTTCTCACTCATAGAGCCAAGAAGTTCTACTAGAGGATTGGAAGGAAGTTTCCAAGCAATGCAACTAGTGGAAAGTTTGGCCTGGACAAAGGCAAAGTCAAGTGTTACAACTGTAACTTGATGGGCCACTTTGCCAGAGAGTGTAAGGCACCTAAAACAAATGGTGGCCAAACACAGTCTAGACCATACTACACTGACAAAGCTCTCCAGAATGAGAAGTAAAATCAATAGTACTTCAGTTTAGGTAAAAGAGTATGGTTTAATTATGTCATGGTTCCATAGATTCTTCTAGAAATCAACTATTTGATAAGTGGAAATAGGTCAAAGTAGTGAAAACAAGTGGGGTATTGTTATTGTATCTAATCTTTGAGATGGTTAAATGTATTCGTTGCTAAATGTAATTATTAATTGTAGGTCTTTGATAGGACTGAAACATCATATACGGGTGAGGAGGAAGAAATGGTTGTAGAATTTCTAATGAAAAAGCTAAGGGTAATGGATCTTCAAAGTGAGTGAATCAGATATGTAGCTTCATGATTTGTTTTTTTACCTATTTTTAAAATGAAGAATTAGTAGCAATCTTGAAACCATTAATTTTATGCAGCGGTACAAGCACGTTGTTTTAGCTAGTTTGTTTTTTTGGTCCTATGTTTGAATATTGTTACCAGGACATTTGTTTATCATGACATCCTTCTATTCATTAATAATATCATAGGTTCATTATTATTTTGCATTGTCTAATTTTGATTAATCTTAATGATCTAATTTACACATGCTTTGCTGTAATTTTGATGTTTTCATGGCGCCTGTTTTTTTTCCTTTGCTTTTTGTTACAAGTTCACCTATTTTATAAAATTGGATGTACATTAGGTGTTACTTATTGTGATTTTTGGTTTAATCTTGGTGTAGGTAGAGATTAGTTTCTAGTGTTGATTAATGGTTTTGTCTTAACAGCCTTGAGTTTGTGTCTAAATGAGGCCAATTCGTAAGGCACTTTCTATTAATATTGGCGACAAGAGACTTCTATTTTACAACATCAACCTAACAACTTTTATTTTTGTTTGCTTTTTGCACGGTGATACAATTTAAATATCACTAGCAGCTCCTTCCAGATAACAAGAACACCATGAACAATTCACGTCGTGGATGCGAGAAGGATATAAAACTAGTTTGTGTTTGAATTTGTAATACATGTTTTGGTACTACATTTGAATTTGTAATACATGTGTTGATATTATATTTGAATTTGTAATGCAGGTTTTGGTATTTTATTTGAATTTGTAATATAGGTTTTTGTAACATCCTGAAATTTCTACTTAAACTAAAGAAAAAGAAAAGTAAATAGAAAGAATAGAAACTTTGCACAAGTGAAAGGGGAAAAAGTGTACAAAGTACAAATCTTAATATTTTAAGATATTAAAGGGCATGGCCGCCCATATCAAGCAGAAAGCTGCTTTGATCTCGGAGGAAGAAGAAGAGAGAGAGAGAGAGAGAGAGCCCGGTTCTAGAGAGAGAAAGAGGAAGAAGAAGCTGAAAAAGGTAAGTCTTCTCTTGTTTGAGCTCGGTTTCAGCTGAGTATTGAGTTCTTGACCGAAGTTCTGGTTGTTTAGAGTTTGTTTTCGGGATTCAAAGAGCTGAATCGAAATGGGTCTTAAACTAGAAGAGTGCTATTCAAAAGCTACTCAAGGTGAGTTTCTAGAACCCCTCTTTTACTAATTTTTAACTGATTTGGAGCTATATGCATACTAAGTAAACATTTTGAATGAAACCGTGGGTTTACAGCTTTATGTACGAATGTTGTATGTATGTATGCATGTTATAGTGTTGGTTATGGGTTAGAGATGATGTTTAGCATGCTTAGATGGCCTTAGTATGTTAGATCTATGCTTGGATGTGCTTAGAATGGCAATCGGGTGAAATTGGTAGCATAGAAAAGATTGCAGAATGTTTGATGGACATGAACAGTGGTTCATGCGCCCAAACAGTGTCCATGCGTCCGGCATGAGAGACCAAACGCCTAAGTGTTGGCCATGTGCCCAAGAGTGGTTCATGCACCTGAATAGTGGCCCATGCGCCCAACATGTTGGCCCATGCGTCTAAGTATTGGCCATGCGCCTAAATAGTACCTATGCGCCCAAGTGATGAAAAGGCTAAGTGTGGACCATGCGCCTAAACAGTGCCCATGCGTCCCAGTGAAAAAAATAGCTAAGTATGGGCCATGCGCCTAAACAGTGCCCATGCGTCCCAGTGAAAGAAACGGCTTTGTATTGGCCATGCGCCTAAACAGTGCCCATGCGTCCCATTGAAAGAAACGGCTAAGTATTGGCCATGCGCCTAAACAGTGCCCATGCGCCCAAGAGCTTGAAACGGATAAGTGTTGGTGATGCGCCTGAACAGGGCAGAAACACCAAAACAGTGCCCATGCGCCCAGACTATTTTATACTTAGAATTTTTATGCTCATGCGCCTAGAAGGACCCATACGCCCACTTTGGACTTAAGGTTTTCTAAGTGGATTTCAAGGGGTATAATGGGGAGATAGGCCTGGTTATGATGTCATGGCTTGTGTTTGATGTGTGTTATGCATGTATGATGTTGCCTGTGTGGTGATGGTGTATGTTTATGTTTATATGTTCCTTATTATGTATGTATGTCTTTCCTTGGCTTTGCGTTGAACGTTAACGAATGTAATGGAAGTATTATGTAACGTAAAGTGGAAGATAATGAAAAGAGGAACGTAATGAATGCATGCATGAATAAATGAATGAATAAAAGAGAAAGTATAGAAAGGCTTGCAAGCATATGTATGAGTTGAGCGACTCTGTGTCGCAACAGACTCGAAAGAGGTCCTTGTCGCATATCCTGGTACTGTGGCAGTCTTAGGACATGAGTCGGGGGCTTGTTTGTCAGACCCCGGCACAGTATCAGTCTTCGGACAAGAGTCGGGGATATTGCACGAGACAAGATACAGATTGCGTATTCTGGCACAGTATCAGTTTTCAGACATGAGTCGGGGATATTGCATGAGACAGGATACAGATTGCATACTCCGGTACTGTGTCAGTCTTCGGACATGAGTCGGGGGTTTGTGAGCAGGCCCCAGCACAGTATCAGTTTTCGTACATAAGTCGGGAGTATTGCATATGACGAAAGTGACGGATGATGAGATCCGTGTTGCGTATCCCGGTATTGTGTCAGTCTTCGAGCATAAGTCGGGGGTTTGTTTGTTAGACCCCGACACAGTATCAGTCTTCGGACATGAGTCGGGGATATTGCATGAGACGAGATAATGAGGTGAGCGACTTTGTGTTGCAAGAGACTCGGATGGAGTTCAATCCCTGTGATTGACTCGTATGGGATCTTTGTCACATATCCCGATGCTGTGTCAGTCTTCAGACATGAGTCGGGGGTTTGTGAGCAGGCCCCGGCATAACATCAGCTTTCGAGCATGAGCCGGGGATATTGCATGAGACAAGATTCGAGTAATAAAGAGTAATGAACGAAAGATAATGTATGAAAGAACAAAGTATGAATGAACGTAAATGAATTATCGTAATAAAGTACTGAACGGGATCCTTGTCATTCGACCTCAGTAATCAAAGCTGCGTGCCATGAGGAGGGTAAAGCTTGACAGGATCTAGATGAGAAATGAATGATAATGTAATTCGTTGAATGAACAAGTTAATGAACGTAATGACAAAGATAATAATGATATTATCTGTATGTACGTATGATGCATGATCACGAACGGTTATAAAGTATAACATGTTTTGAAATAAAGTAAAGAACAGATTTAATAGAGAAAAGTATGTTTTATTATAAAACTAGTACTCACTCAACGTCGCTCACTTTTGTATGCATGATAGTTGGCAGGTATATGTTGATGCTGAGGAGTTGCAAGCATGGATGCATAAGCTACTGGGAGAATTTTGGGGCTGGCATCCGTATTTTGACATGTCATGTGTTTTGAGATGAAAATTAATGTTGTAAATGACATGTTTTAGTTATAAATGAAAGTTTTAAATTACGCTGCAAAATAATGTATATTTTATAATGTTTTAAGTGCGATGAACCACGAGCTGTAAGCGTCTCGGGAACGGGGCCTTACACTTTTAGTATTTTATTTGAATTGTAATACAAGTTTTAAACCACAAAAATCTAAATTACTCTGTATTTTTAAAGCAGAATATTCAAAAACTTCCTACTTTTTCTAATTTTTGTAATAAAGTTTTTCGTCACAAATGTGTTGTGAACATTAAACACAATATCCAAATAAAATTAAATATTTGTTTCAAATGCATGGGGAATGTCAAAAAAATATTCAAATAAAAATTGATGTTTGTTGCAACTATGTCACAAACATTAAAAATCATGTCAAACAAAAATGAATGTTTGTCACAAATGCATCACAAACATTAAAACCAATATTTTATTAAAAAATTTTGTTTGTTGCAAATGAGTCACAAACATAAATAGCAATAACAAAAAATATTAAGTTAATAATTATATTAAATTTAAACTGTATGCTAACTTAATAAATAACAATTAGGAGGGTGCGTGGGAAAGTGAAGTTAATTCTTACACATCTCTTTTGTCGTAATTGTGTCGCCAATTGAAGAACAAGCTATGAACAAAGGAAATAAAAATGATTACCTCAGATCTCAAATCCCTAATTTAGAGAACATAGAATAAAATGTGAAATTGTATAATTTGCCAATGTTGGCTGAATTTTGTTTAGGTCGAAACATTAGGTGCTATGATAAGAGCATCCACCGCGGATTCTTTATCTTTATCCATATAATTACACTAAAGATCATTATATTTTCTCTCTTCTTTATAATTAAATAGTACTTTTTAAAAATATTGAAAATTTGAAAACAATGGATTCCTTATCATTACTTTTTTCTCTCACTTTCATTCACAACCAGTTTAAAAAATACTGAAAAATTTGTAGAGATTGAAAAGTGATTCTTAAAATATATCAATCAAAAATAACATTTTCTCTCTCCTTTACTCATAACCAATCAAAACCATTCCATATAATATACCAAAGATACTTATATATTTTTATAGATTTCACTATGAATGCTCAAACAGAAACAAGTTCATGTAAGGAGTTAAGGAAGAGAAGATTCAATATGCTCTCAAATTTAAATGGATATTTTATGTAAGATAAAATTGCATCAATAGTCGTTGTGGTTTAACTAAATTGCAATATTAGTCATAAAATATTAAAAATTGTAAAATTACTCCAAACTTTTTTGTACTAATTGCACTTTTAGTCCCTATAATTAAATTTATTAAAATTTTATGCATTTTATAAAGTTTGAACTAACTTCTAAATTTAACTTTAGGGACCAAAAGTATAATGGACACATAAAATTTGGACTACCTTTGCATTATTTTAAAAATATAAGGACTACAGTTGCAATTAGTACACAAAACTTTAAACTAACTTTGCAATTTTCAAACTTTAAGAACTTATATAACACCCAAAGTCAAAACGAGTCATGTGTGATAATGGACTTAATTATTAGTATTTAATAGAAGTAAAGGAAGGGATGTGGATCATGGACTGAATTAGCTTTATTGGGTAATAGCCTAAGGGATTAAAGGCCCATAATCAACCCTTGAGCCACCTAACTGACCATCATCTTCTTCATTTCTCAACCCTAGCCACCAAATTCCAGAGAGAATGTAGAGAGAGAAATTGAAGAAAACTATAGATTCGGAGTTTCTTTCGAGAAGGGATTAAAAATCTTGGTGCTAAAGCATCAAACCATAAGAAAGGAGCAAGAAATACATGTAAGAATCAACCTCCAAACCCTTTTATAGATCAAACCCGAATTCTAGGGTTTTGGGTTTTGAAAGGTTGCAAAGAATCGCATAAAGGTCACATATTTACGTATGAAATCTTGTAAAAAGCTTAGATATGGCCTCATGGATGATAAACTAAGGGGTTGGACGTAAAAAGTTATGATTTTAGGTTAAAAATGGGATGGTTTAATTAAATTTATTAAAATTTTATGTATTTTATAAAGTTTGAACTAACTTCTAAATTTAACTTTAGCGACCAAAAGTATAATGGACACATAAAATTTGGACTACCTTTGCATTATTTTAAAAATATAAGGACTACAGTTGCAATTAGTACACAAAACTTTAAACTAACTTTGCAATTTTCAAACTTTAAGAACTTATATAACACTCCAAAAAGTCAAAACGAGTCATGTGTGATAATGGACTTAATTAATTAGTATCTAATAGAAATAAAGGAAGGGATGTGGATCATGGGCTGAATTAGCTTTATTGGGTAATAGCCTAAGGGATTAAAGGCCCATAATCAACCCTTGAGCCACCTAACTTACCATCATCTTCTTCATTTCTCAACCCTAGCCACCAAATTCCAGAGAGAGAATGTAGAGAGAGAAATTGAAGAAAACTATAGATTCGGAGTTTCTTTCGAGAAGGGATTAAGATCTTGGTGCTAAAGCATCAAACCATAAGAAAGGAGCAAGAAATACATGTAAGAATCAACCTCCAAACCCTTTTATAGATCAAACCCGAATTCTAGGGTTTTGGGTTTTGAAAGGTTGCAAAGAATCGCATAAAGGTCACATATTTACGTATGAAATCTTGTAGAAAGCTTAGATATGGCCTCATGGATGATAAACTAAGGGGTTGGACGTAAAAAGTTATGATTTTAGGTTAAAAATGGGATGGTTTAATTAAATTTATTAAAATTTTATGTATTTTATAAAGTTTGAACTAACTTCTAAATTTAACTTTAGCGACCAAAAGTATAATGGACACATAAAATTTGGACTACCTTTGCATTATTTTAAAAATATAAGGACTACAGTTGCAATTAGTACACAAAACTTTAAACTAACTTTGCAATTTTCAAACTTTAAGAACTTATATAACACTCCAAAAAGTCAAAACGAGTCATGTGTGATAATGGACTTAATTAATTAGTATCTAATAGAAATAAAGGAAGGGATGTGGATCATGGGCTGAATTAGCTTTATTGGGTAATAGCCTAAGGGATTAAAGGCCCATAATCAACCCTTGAGCCACCTAACTGACCATCATCTTCTTCATTTCTCAACCCTAGCCACTAAATTCCAGAGAGAGAATGTAGAGAGAGAAATTGAAGAAAACTATAGATTCGGAGTTTCTTTCGAGAAGGGATTAAAGATCTTGGTGCTAAAGCATCAAACCATATGAAAGGAGCAAGAAATACATGTAAGAATCAACCTCCAAATCCTTTTATAGATCAAACCCTAATTCTTGGGTTTTGGGTTTTGAAAGGTTGCAAAGAATCGTATAAAGGTCACATATTTACGTATGAAATCTTGTAAAAAGCTTAGATATGGCCTCATGGATGATAACTAAGGGGTTGGACATAAAAAGTTGCGATTTTGGGTTAAAAATGGGATGGTTCGTATTTTTTATGCATTCTGCGAAACTGTCTGTGCATACATCGAACTTGTATGATCAAGCTGTGAAACTGTGAGTCGCAACCATGGAATTCCAACAAAAGTTGGGTGAAACTGCCATACAAAGCTGGCAGCAAAGCTATGATGTGAATTTGGCAGCGAAATTGTTAGCGAAACTGTCAGTAAATTTTTTAGCGAAATTGCCAGCAAAACTGCTTATTTGGCATAGAAATTTGTTAAGTGCTCTAAGAAAGATTAACATGTTGTCTTTATTTATCGTTTAATAGTTTTTGATAGTATAGGGATTATTTGTGTAATTTGTTAGTTCCTTTTCTTTTTTTTCAGTATAAATAGCTAAGACTTGCAGGTAGATAGAGAGAGATTCGAACCTGCTTTCATACTTGTAATTGTCTTAGCTTGATATTAATGAAAACATGAATTTTCTTGATATCTTGTTTTGATTTGATACTTTGTGTGAGTTTCTTTGAATTGTGTTCATAAATCATCACAGATTGATTCATTTGATCCTATCAAATGGTATCAGAGCTGTTGGTAAGCTATTAGTGATTGATTTTTTTGAAGTTTATCGAACTTGAAAACCTCAAAAATCTCACTGAATCTATGATTGAGAAACAGTTCAATTGAAAATTTGTGAATTTCAGTTGTGTTTCATCATCAGAAACATGATTTGAAGCACAATTAGCAGTTCAATTCATCAAATTCAAGTAAATTTGTTGAATTTGTTGTTCGAAAGAGAGTTGAAGTTTTCGAACTGAAATTTCAAAAATTGAGTGATTTGTTGTTGAAATTGAAGAAATTGATATTAGAAGAATGTTTATCGGCATAAAACTCGCTTAATTGAAAAGTTTCAATTGATTTCATCAACATTTGAAGAATTCAGAACATTTGAGTCTGTTATTTTCATATGAACATGATGAATGTGACGCTTTAGGGTTGAAGTTTGCTGAAAAATTGTCCAAGTGTTAGGCGTTTGACTACTGTTAGTCACACCAACACTAGACGTTTTCAGTTCAGACATTTGACCACTGTTCGAGAGAGTCCAGACGTCATTGTTGACAAGTATTTGAACTGTTTAGCGTTTGAAAACTGTGTAGGCGCATCAACACAGTGTAGACGCATTACTACTGTTCAGACGTTTTACAACTGTTCAGACGTATCAATTTCAGGCGTTTTGAAAAAAAATTCTAAGGCATTCCCTTAGACAACTCTCAACTTAGACGCATCAACTGTTGAGGCGTTTGAATACTGTTCAGACGTTTCAACTCGATACTTAGAATTTTTTTTTTAAAAAAACTTCTTTGAAAATTTTTTTAATTTTTTTTATAATAATCAAAATCTAAAACAACAAAAATATAAAAATGGTGAAATTAGAAGATTCTGAAAACAAAGTTCCAAAACTTAAAAATAGAGCTGATTTCAAAAATTGGTCTCTTAGGCTAAAACAACATTTTAATTCCATTGACACTGATCTTTGGAAATCTATAGAAAAAAGACCATACATTCCTATAATAACTGATGGACCTGACAGAAGGTTTGTGTACACTAAAGATTCTCCAGAACCTTATCCAGAAGATGATCTTCAAGGAGATGATCTGAAAAGAGTTAACAATGATATTAAAGCCTATTCATTGATGTGTAAAGGACTACCTTTGGAAGTTCTTACAAGGCTTGATGCATATCAAACTAGATATACACTATATAAAGCATTGAAGATCATTTGTGAAGGAGGTAAGGAGATTCAAAATCTAAAGAAACAAAAGCTGAAAAGACAATTAGAATTGTTTCAACATTTGTCTGGAGAGACAATAAATCAGATGATGAACAGATTTGTTCAACTCATAACTGAGATATCAACAGCTGGTATCAAGCCTGCTCTTGAAGATTTAAATCTCAGACTACTCAATGCTTTACCATCATCATGGAAACAAACTGTAACTCTACTAAAGCATACTAAGAAGTTTCTAATGGATCTAGATCTTCTTATTGCAAAAATAGAATCAGTGGAGATTGATGAAAGCTCAAGGAACATAGATAGAGCAGCATCAATATCTCAATATTAGTTTGTTGCTTCTCCTGCACTACTATAGAGAATGCATTCATGGCAAAGAGTGAGAAAAGTCCTGAAGAAGAGGGAGATCTGTTTGTTGGAGCAAGATTTTTCACTGACTCATCATTTACCAGTGCACCTACTTATACAACTCAGTCTCATTCTCAATCTCCTCCTAAACCATAGTCCCAATCATCAAATATTCAAACAGAGACTTCTTCATCATCTAACTCTGCTAAATCTAGCAAAGTTAAAGATGTGATTAATATCCTATTAGAGGATGAAGCGTCCAAAACTGCATTCACTGCGTTTATGGCCAGCTTTCAAGCATATCAAGGTAGCCATTTAACTCAACTAGATTTTGTTTTGCAGGATTTATTTGAGATGGATCCTGAAGATGTTGAAGAGATGGACCTGAACTGGCAGATGGTGATGATTGCTTATAAGACTCAAAAACATTCTTATGTCAACAAGAAATACACGCCAAGTGCAAACAAGACTGTTGGATTTGACAAGTCAAAAGCTAGATGTTTTAATTGTAACAGTTATGGACACTTTTCAAGAGAATGCAAAGCTCCAAGGAATAATGGAGGAAGTGCTCAATCAAGCTCAAGCAATCAAAGGTTTCAACAAGCTCAGAAGACTTTTCAAAAGCCTTGTCAAAGTCTTCCTATGCCAGAGCTTAAAGATGAAACCAAATCATCTGATGAAACAAAGAAAGCACTAGTAGTCAGCATAAAAGATGGATATGATTGGAGTGCATATGCAGATCAGTTTACAAATAAATTAACATCAAGTTTATCACTTATTGCAGAAATTCAAGAAGATGATTGGTCAGAAAACAATGACCCAAAAGTGGAAAGCGATGAAAAGGAAGATGACTATGATTGGAGTGACAAGTCTGATCCTAAGGAGGATACAGAGGAAGTAGCTCTAATGGCTCAGTCTGACCAACCAAAGGTTAACTCTTCTACTTCAAAACCTGAAATCACAGTCAAAATTTCCTGAAATACCATCAGAAGTAAGAGAAAAACTTTGCACCAAATCATGTTATGAACATGTTGAACACTATAGAAACTATTCATTCAAAATCTGTGAAAAGCTAAAACAAGAGGAATCTATGCATAACCAACTTAAATCTGATCATAAAACTACAGATCGAAAGATTATCTCTCTTCAAACTTCATGGAACAAAACAATCAAAGATTTAAAAATTGTTACAAAACAACTAGAAGAGATGACCAAGAATCTTGAACAAGAGAAAATAGCACATGCTGCTACTCAAGTTGATCTAGCAAAAGTAAAGAGCTAAAAAATGATAGTAGAAAAACTAATCAGTGAAAGAAAAGATAAACAAAAAGCAGGGTTAGGTTTCACTCATGAACCTATGCCTGAATCTATCACAAACACACTACGAGAGAACTTCAATACTCATGATCATTCACCTGAAAATAAAGCAAAACTTAAAGCCTTCCTGATCAATAATAAGAATGCAGAAGAAGAAAAAGAAAATGTTCAAGTGTTTGTTGAAAAAGATCAAGAAAAAATCAAAAATGGTCATCCAATCAAGATAAAATCACATGAACCAAAACAACCAAAACAAAATATCTCTTCTGATCAAATTCATGATGTAATAGAAGAAGTGAGAGTTCAAAACAAGGATAAATCAGAAGATTCAAACACCATCAATCTAAAACAATTTAAATCAGAAAAGGAATCTTCTTCTCATGATGTTCAATCTGAAAATAAACCAAGTTCTTCTAAATCAAAGAATCAAAGAAGAAGAAAGAAATCTGCAAAAGCAACATCTAAACAAAACAAAAGTTCAAAAAATTTGATTAAAACAACAAATCAAATATCAAAGCTTAAACCAATAAAATTTATGTCAGCAGGTATGTTAAATATGAATTCTCTTCCAAATAATAAAGCAAATATTATGAACAAATCACACTCTAATCTAAAATCTAGTTCAGATTCAAAGACTTCCGCTGTGGCAAAAAGATTTGTTACTAATACATTCAAGAAGGAAGTTCATGTTAAACAAATGAACAATAATCTGACACAAAATCAAACTGTGAAGAATGAAAGACAACAGTTTAACTATTTGACACCAAAATCAAACATTATGTCATTTTCAAAAGTTAAAAAAAAGTTATTTTTAACTCCACAAAAGTACTATGAAATTTGTGATATGAAAAATCACAATACTACTGAGTGCTACTTCAACAAGTACTGTCACATATGTGACATGAGAAATCATTCGACTGCAGATTGTTATTATAACAAATATTGTACTTATTGTGATGAAAAGACTCACAACACTGCAAATTGTTAATTTAGAAATAGATCTCTCACTGGAAAATTTGCAAAATCACACATGAGCAAAGGATTTGTTAATCCACAATATTTGAGAAATCAAACTAATGGATTTCAATGAATACCTAATGTAGGTTTGAGATCTTTTCCTAAGAACAATTATGTGAGCTCAAAACATAACAAGCAAGAACACTTCATACCAAGATCTGTAAGGATGACTAATAAAAATATTAGTCATCAATACATTTCAAAAGATGATCAATCAAATGGTATGAATGTTCACAAAAATAAATCAAACAATTTTCAAAATTAAATTGGTAAATTCATCAAAAATAAACCTGATTTGAATAATCTCCATTATAAACAATTTATAATTGTTGATAAATTTGGAAAGCCCAAGACCATCTCGGCTTGGGTAGATATCTCAACTTAACTTTCTTGTAGTGCAGGTACGCCCAAAAAGAGCAATCAATACATGGTATGTGGATAGTGGGTGTAGTCGTCAAATGACAGGCAATACTGCCTTGCTACAAGACTTTAAGTCAAAAGATGGAACTCACGTCAACTTTGGTGGTGATGCTGGAGGAAAAATAACCGGAGAAAGAACAGTATCCAATGGGATAATAAGCTTTGATAAAGTCAACTTTTGTTCATTGTTGAACTTTAATCTTTTAAGCGTATCTCAAATATGTGACAAATCATATTCTGTTCTATTTGATGATTCATTTTGTTATGTTTTGAAGCCAGGTTTCAAAATAAGAAAAGATTGGGTGATTGTTACAGCTGAGAGAGATAGAGATGTATACAAATTGGATATGACTCAAGTTGATCCTTCAACTGAAACAACAAGCCTAATTGCTAAGGCATCAAATGATGAAAGCCAGCTTGGCATAGACGTCTCGGTCATTCAAATTTCAAAAACATGAACAAGCTTGTAGCGGGAAATCATGTAATTGGTCTTCCATCTAAGAAGTTTGCAACAAATGATCACTGCTCATCATGTTTGAAGGGAAAGCAACACAGAGCATCTTATAAGTCCAAGCCTATAAACTCAACATCCAAACCTCTTCAGATGTTACATATGGACCTTTTTGGACCAACAAACGTCAAGAGTATTGGACGAAAATCATATTTTTTAGTTATCATTGATGACTACACAAGATTTTCATGGGTTTTCTTTCTTTATGCCAAATCGTTAACAGCTGATTTACTAAAAGAATTTATCACTAAAGTTGAAAATAAATTAGAATCTAAAGTGAAAATAATAAGAAGTGATAATGGAACGGAATTCAAAAATGCTAACATTGAAATGTTTTGTGCACAGAAAGGGATAGCTCATCAGTTCAGTGCTACTAGAACTCCTCAACAAAATGGAGTTGCTGAAAGAAAGAATAGAACACTGATTGAAGCTGCTTGTTCTATGTTAGCTGATGCAAAAATTCCTATAACTTTTTGGGATGAAGCAATATCAACTGCGTGTTTCGTTTAGAACCGAATGTGAATCGTGAAAGATAAACTGAAAACTCCATATGAGTTAATGTTTGGCAAAAAACCGAACATAATTTTTTTAAAATCATTTGGTTGTCCTGTGATGATTCTTAATTCAAGTGATCAATTAGGAAAATTTGAAGAAAAATCTGATAATGAATTTTTCATTGGATATTCATCTGTTTCAAAAGCCTATCGAGTCTACAACTCTAGGACGAATGTAATCCTTGAAACATTCAACGTTAAATTTCTGGAAAATTCTTTTCCATCAGTTTCAAATGGTCCTGCATGGTTATTTGACTTAGATTCATTATCAAACTCTTTTCAATCTAATTTGTTTGATCAATCAAATTGTCTTGATTCTACAGATAAGAAGAACTCAAGAGGAGATCTTGGATATTTCAGTGAAGATTCAGATTCTGATGACCCAGATGATTCAAGCTCAGACTACCTATTTTTGTCATTTGTCAAGGATTCAACAAGACAAAACCATGAAAATACAGTTTTAGATCATTCAGAGTCAATTGGTCAGGAAGAATCACAAAATATTCCTAGTGATGGTAATGAGTTTGTGATACCTGAGTCTGGAACATCATCCATCTCTGGTGATGTAGTTGATACAGGTAACTTTGATTACTTTGTCAATTCACCTACTCAATTCACCTATTCAAGCCCCTAGAATTTGGTATGAGACGTTATCACAACACATAATCCAACATGGATACACTCGAGGGAAAATTGATCCAACTTTATTCATAAAGAAGGATAATAATGATCTTTTATGTGTACAAGTGTACGTTGATGACATCATATTCGGTTCTACCTGTCCAAAATTGTGCAATGAATTTGAAGAAATCATGAAATCTCGTTTCCAAATAAGTTCTATGGGAGAGATTAATTTCTTTCTTGGACTTCAAGCCAAGCAAACTACAGATGGAATCTTCATCAATCAAGAAAAGTTTGTGGACAAGCTCTTAAAGAAATTTAAGTTGCAAGACTGTCAGTCCATACGAACTCCAGCAGATGTTACACCAAGATTGAACTTGATCCAAAAGGAAAATCTATTGACCAAACGTTATACAGATCAATGATTGGATCTTGATGTATCTTACTGCATCTAGACCGGACATTATGTATGCTGTTTATGTATGTGCCAGGTATCAATCAGACCCGAAAGAATCTCACTTAATTGCTGTCAAAAGGATATTCAGGTATCTCAAAGGTAAACCAGCCTTAGGGCTTTGGTATCCTTACAAGGGTAACTTTGAACTATATGGATATACAGATAGTGATTATGGTGGATACTGTCAAGATAGAAAATCTACTTTGGTTGGGTGTCAATTTCTCGGTCCCCGATTAGTCTCGTGGCAATGTAAGAAACAAACAAATGTCTCTGTTTCAACTGCAGAAGCTGAGTACATTGCTGCATCCGCAGGATGTTCTCAAATCCTTTGGTTGCAAAACCAATTACTGGATTATGGGTTCAATTTTCTTAAAACACCAATTTATATTGATAACACAACTGCTATGTTCATAACAGCTAATCCTGTTCAACACTCAAAAACAAAACATATCAAAATTCAATATCATTCTCTTAGAGATAACTCTGAAAAAGGATTAATCATATTGATTCAAATTGCAACAAAAAAAAATTGGCAGATCTATTTACTAAAGCCTTCCTACCAGGACGGTTTGAGTATTTAGTAGAATCAATTGGTCTTATAAATCATATGTGATCTCCCTAAAAAGATCATAATAAGTGATACTCTCATTGTTAATTTCCTGTTTATATTTTGTGTGTGTGTGATTTTATGTTTTTCATAGAAAAATCAAATACAAAAATATATATCAAAAATACAAAAAAAGAGTCTTTTAGAATGAATTATGTTTTGCAACATGTGAGAAATGATAGTACATTAGTGAGATCAGTTGCATACTTCACTCATTAATAAGTCTAGACATGATCAGATATGCTGTGTAGACAATATCTGACTATTATGCTGAAAAAGTAAATTCTTGTGATCAAACTAAACATACATGCTTATGTGTATTCATCTGAGTACTTTTGAGTTGTTTTTAGCTTATCAGATTGAATGTTTGTTAAGTTACACCACTCACACTTGTTGACACTGTGTGTAATCATGAGATCTGTTACAAAGCATCATTTCACTTCTCAGTTATGAGTGATCATAGACCTGAAGTACTGAGATATCCTTTGTTGTAAGTCATTACAGACCTGGATTCTCTTTTTGATGCAAAAAGATGTCAATGTGCATAACCTATTCAAACGAATAGTCAGAGCTAATCAAATGGTTATCCATGATCATCCTTTATTAACTAAGTAACATGAACTCTGGTGATATCTATGTTTCAGGTAATAAGTTGAGTATGTGTTGTTTCTTATATTTCATGATGATGGTGGAGCTCTCTTAGTCTCTGTATGTTTTACATCATGTCATATCTAAATTAACCCTAATCAATCCAAGAATTGAAAAAGTAAGTGAGTTGATAAATTTGTCAAAAACACTCATTGTCTGTCCTTAGATCTTATGTCTCCTTTGATGTGATATCACTGACCTGGAACACACTTGATCAGGATTTATTCATTGTCTATGATTATCCATATTTATTTTATTTTAATGTGCTGATCTTCATTAATATGATCTCTCTGTAGAGATCAATTCTGTGCTTGTATTAGATTTTGATTCTATTTTCATTTTTCTTTATGCATGTCTTTGTGTGTGAAGGCAATGTCACAATGTGTTGTGTGATCTTATTCTCTTTGCTAAAAAACTTATAAGTTTTTCAAACTTAAAAGTTTAGGGGAGTAATAAATGAAAGAGTTGTTCTCAGAAAATATTCATTATCAAAATCAAAATTTGAAATGTTGAATTGAAAGGATGATGCTTTATGTTCAAAGTATTGGTGTACATTGAAAATGTAATGTATTTGAAAAATATAATATGAACCTACATAATTTTTGCAAATAAATATGCTTCATAAGTTGAAAATCAGATGATATTTGATTTTATGTTGAGACTAAAATGAAGGGACAAAAGAAATTTAAAAAGAAATAGAAAATAAAATTTTATAAATTGAAAGTGCAATATGCAAAAAGTTCAAAATTTGGGGATCTAAATGGTAAAAAGTGTGCAAGTGAAGAAATTGAAAATCACAAGTGTTTAAATCATGAAAGCCAACTCATGCATCTAAACAGTGCACATGCGACTCAATAAGAGCATGATGAAATTTTCAGGATTATACAAGTGTTGGACGTTTGATTCATTCTCATGCGTCTAAACAGTTGTTATACATCTATGGAAAGTACAAGTGTTGGTGTTTGAGATAATCCCATGCGTCTAAATAGTGAATGGGTTTGATTGTCCAAGTGTTAGACGTTTGACATGTATCATGCGTCTACACAGTATCAAAATTACCAATTGTTAGACGTTTCAAAAAGTCCATGCGGCTGAACAGTTCAAAAGCGCCTAAACAGTGCTTATGCGTCTGAACAGTTCCCATGCATCTGATTCAAAACGCACAAACGGTGCTTATGCGTCTAACAAATAAGTGAATTTTAGGGTTTCATACGCCCAAACAGGGATCATACGTCCAAACAGGGCTCATACGCCTAAAAATTTCACTTATTTAAATTGAACACTTATGCGTAGTTCTTATTTTCACTCAAAATTTCTCAGACCAAAAACCCCTGAACTTGCGACTGTCGATTATCATCACATCCTCATTTCATCTGAAATCGAATCAAATCCATTGAGTATAGATAGTATTTGAATATATAAACGTAAGTTTGTGATTCAAATATATAAATTTTGGGTTAAATAAGTGCATTGTTATAGTCGGTTGAATGCTATTTGGGCGTTCAAACCCTATATAATCCAAGTTTAATCTGATCAAATGAGTATCATATCGAAAATTGATACTGGATTATTGATAAGAACTCATTTTCGAGTACAGTGATGTATTGTTTTTGATCTTAAAGTGAAAATGTTTTGTTGATATTGAACTCAGTCGGTTTTCCATAGCCGAAGAAGAAGAAGATGAACAGTCTGTCTTAATTTTGAATAAAAATTAAATAAAATAAAATAAAATAAAATAAAATAAAATAAAATAAAATAAAATAAAATTTTAATCAATTAAAATTGAAAATCATCTGTAGAAATAGAATTCATTAATCAATATTCAATGTTCTCATTATACTTTCTTTGTGTTTGCAGATGGCAGAATTAAAATTTGAGCCAAAGCATAATGTGGCTGCTTTTCTAAATGATGAAAACAGAGAAGCAATTGGATATGAAGAAATTATCAGATTTCTGCTCAGAACAAAGTATGTATATGCTATGTGTGTAAGACCAATGATCAATGGAAGAATGATTAAGAGATTCCGGAGAACTGCTCAGATTGAAAGAGATGATGAAAGAAACAAAGTGCTAAGAGCTTTTATTACAACAGAAAGAATGCTTGAAGTATCAGAAGAAGTAATTAGAATAGCTCTAAGACTTGGTGACAATGATCCTGAAGACTTATCAGAATATTCTTTCAATGAATGTAGAGAGGTTTTTCTACAAATGGGTCATCCAGATCATTTTCCCAAAAAGCAATTTTTCAGAGCTAGAGTGTTTAAGCATTGGAAGCTTTTATGCTATATCTTTCAACATTGCATGTCTAAAAGAAGTGCTGGTTGGGATTCATTCCATGTAGACATTGCATCTCCTATTATAGCCTTATCCACAAACAGAAGATTCAATATGTCTATGTGGATAATGAATGGTTTCATTTTTAATCTTGAAAGAGGAGTAAGGCATAAATACTTGATGTACCCAAGATTTCTCCAACTACTCATTAATGAAGCAAATCAAGATTTGTATGTTGAAGAATTTAATGGTGAAAAGATACAATTAGAGCACATGTCAGATTCTATTTACAAAAGACTGGCAATGTTCACGGTGCTTAAAACATTCCAGTATTTGATTATATGAGAAATGTATCGGTGGATGAAGTTGATATTAATCAGCCACACTTTCATCTAACTAAAAAAGAACCAATAGATCTAAATGATCTAATTAAGGATGTAGAAGATGATGAAGAAAGTGAGGATGATGTTTCTGAAAGCTCATCAAGTGAAGAAAGTGATGTCAATGATGATGATGATGTAAATGATGAGGCCACTGAAGCACATCAAGAAGAATCTGAAGGAAGAAACACAGAAGATACTGGAGATGAACCACATCCTATGAATGAAGAAAATATTGATGTCATTCATGAGGAAGCTAAACAAGAAATGGATTCTCAAAATCAAACATTTGATTCTGACTTTATGAATGATATGTTATTCAATCCAATATTTGAATTTGATGCAAATGAAGGAGTAGAAGGAATTTATGTTAGTATGTCACACAATGTGTCTATACAAACAGAGGAAATAGTTGACATTGATGAGATTGACAGATTGAAAGAAGAAAATTTGAGCAAAGAGAAAGAGATTGAAGAGTTGAAAGTGGAGAATAAAGTGAATGAAAGAGATAAACATATCTCTTGAAAAGGAAATTCAAAAGCTTAAGGATGAAGACTTAAAGTTGACTGAAGAAAATGCCTTAAAAGATGAAAAGATTGTAAGGTTTGCCAAAGATAAAGAAGATGTAATCAAGAACTTTGAAGTTATGATCAAAGATTATGATATTCTTGAGGAGAAATTCAAGAAATTAACTAAAGAAAATGAAAATCTCAAAACTAAATTGCTAAAAGAAAAAGAAGCTCAGAAGTCTATCTCACCAGTACATGTGATAAGTACTGAGATACATGTTGATGAAAATCTTGAGCAGATAAAAGGCAAAAGAAAAGTGAATGAATTAGAAGATACAATTCAAACTGAATCTTCTTCTAAGCTTCAAAGAACTAAAGAATCTGTTGAAGAACAAAATGTTCAAGAACAGATTGAGGCTTTATACGATATTGAGAAAGTATACAATGATGATTGGTATGATGAAGTTCTTGATAATGAAGATATTGATGAAACTCAATTTGTATCACACTTCTCTTCACAAGAACATACTCAAGAACAAGATGAGGTACCACAAGACTTTGAAGAAAGATACAATTATCTTGTGAAGATGAAATATAATCGAGTATATTTGGATGGACTGACTATTTCTCAGATTAACGATGAATATGAGAAATGTATCTATGCAGAGTCAGTTACTTCAATAGATACAAATGAGATTGTTGTTGAGCATGGTGAATGGACAAGATCAAAAGAAGTAATAAATGTAGAAGAACTATCTAGTTCTGAGTTGCACCATACTGATCCAGATGATATGAGTATTCCAGCTCTAAGATCATGGTTGCAAACTAGAAACTACCCTTGGAGGAAGCTAAAGAGATTACAATCTGTATCTCTGAGGAATCTTATCAGAAGTTTTCAAGAGACTGAGAAACAAATGAAGAAAATGATAGTACTTGATACAGATAATCCTTAGTATCTTGAAATAACAAAGAGAACAAGAATGTTAAAGCCTGAGGAGATCAAACAAATGTCAAGATTTGGTGATGCTCATGCTCACAGAAAAGAGTTGATTGAAATGTTTGCTGATCCAGAAAGACAAAGTTACAAAGCATCAACTGAACAAAGGCATATTCTTGATAGTTCAAGAACAACTGGAGACTTGGTAAGAAACGTATTGCAAAAAGGACAATCAGTTGTTGAACTGCTGAATGCTATGATTGCTCCAGATTTTACCAATCAAGTAAAGATTATTGCATGGAAGTATGATGAAGTACTCGATGCATTTTTTATAAAGAGAGTAAATGCTATGTGTGATGTATATCACTTTTACTCTAGTATCATAAAACTTCCAGTGCAAGATTTAAAAGAATTGAATAGATTACCTCTGATCAATCCTTTTGATTCAAAACGTGGCAAGATGTTTGTAGAATTATTAAGAAGAGGATTAGATAGATCAAGTAATTTTCTTAGCACGAGATGTAATCAAGAAGATAAAGAGTACTTTGCCACTCTGAAGAAAAAAAAAAGCTCAAGGGAGTACATTCAGAGAAGGAACATTCCATGATTGAATTTTGTGACAAATATTTTGAGAAAGTTACAACTCCTGGTCTGAAAGTGATAGATGGTAATCAAAACTCAAAGCCAATTCTCAGATGGTTTTATAACACTGAGACATTTGAGCTTAAGTTGATCCGAAATCTAGAAAGATGGGATAAGGACATGATTACTTTATTTGGAGTTTTTGAGCTAAAGCTATTACATCCGAGCTATATCTCATTTTTGTCTGTACAAAAATTTGAGAAAGTATCTCCTGAAATAGCAGAGCAAGATAAGAAATATTTCATTTCCATTATTAATGTGATGAATGCTGCCATGGAAAGAATATCTCTGAGAAAGGCTCTTGCTTATGCCAACATAGTCAAGAAAGATATTAAAGATATTGAATTCATGAGAATATCAAGGAAAGGAGTGTTAGAAGTATACTCAAAGGAAAGTAACAAGCCTATTGAGTTATACGCTAATATTGATATTTCATGTCTTTCAAAAGACACGTTAGAAAGAATGAACAAGATGGAGATTAAAACGAATGAAGCTAAACCCGAACAAGGCATTCTTGCAAGTAAATTCAAATCTGCAATATCAAAAGCTTTGAAAGATGTAGAGATATACAAACAGAAGCCAATGTTTAAAGTTAAAGAAGAACCAGAAGATTACTTTGAATGATGAAGTCAAAGGTTGAAGATAAAGTTGAAGATGGAAAAGAAGACAAAGCTTGAAGTTTTCGAAGACAAAAGACCATGTCAATCTTAGGGGGAGTATTGTTAAGTGCTCTAAGAAATATTAACATGTTGTCTTTATTTGTCATTTAATAGTTTGTAATAGTATAGGGACTATTTGTGTAATTTGTTAGTTCCTTTACTTTTTGTTTTCAGTATAAATAGCTTAGACTTGCAGGTAGATAGAGAGAGATTCGAGCCTGCTTTCATACTTGTAATTGTCTTAGCTTGACATTAATGAAAACATGAATTTTGTTGATATCTTGTTTTGATTTGATTACTTTGTGTGAATTTCTTTGAATTGTGTTCATAAATCATCACAGATTGATTCATTTGATCCTATCAAAATTAGTAGCGAATTTAGGCATAAACTAACCCCTTTAAGTGTTAACTTATCTATAGGCTATGTATTGTCAATCCATGATGATGTGTACCGATAGGGATTGACATTCATTGTTAATCAATAGGGAGCTCTTGCTTTGTGCAATCTCTTTTATGATAAAGTGAAATATAACGAAAGAATGAAATATAATGAACATGCTTATTAAGACGCAAAATGTTATGTATTATGATGTATGCATGGTCATTATATAAAAGATGAAGTTTATATTTTTTATATAACTAAAACTATAACTCACTCAGCAAAGCTGACATTTATGGATATTAGTTGGCAGGTAGGTCCTAATGTTGAGGACGACACAATATGGGAAGCTAATTGGATGGCAATTGATGACAACCTTGTTTAAGAAATTGTTTATTTTAATTTAAATCAAAGTACAATGTTCTTATTCTATTTGAGAGACAAATGTATGAGTACAATATGATTTTCAAGTTTCAAATGAATGTCTTTTTAATTCCGCTGCAGTGTTTTGGTTATTAAAATGATTTTATGATATGGTTAACCAACTATGAGGCTTCTAGGAAGGGGGCCTTACATCTTAACATGCAATTTGGTCAGGGACCATTTATATAATTTTCTCTTTATGTATATGAGAATAGTTATTAAAGAAGCATGATTCAAAAGATATCCATGGTTGTTTCAGATGACGAATGGTGTGCATCGATTGTTTAATGATAGGTCACCAGTCTAGGGCCGATAATAAAGCTAACATTTTAGCAATTTTGAAGAATTTTATTTTTCTTTTTTTATTTGAGATTTAAGAGATTATGGCGTTGTTTATGCTCTCCATATGTTAACGATTATTATATCTAAGATATCACTACAAGACCTATTATGAATAGCAAGTACATATGTATAACTTTTGAAAGGTTTTGATTCCTTTATTCCTTTTCTGGGATCCCTGATTCCTTGATTCCTTTTCTGGCATCCTTGATTCCCTGACATAGCTACAAGCCTACTGCTGAGGCATCGATGAGAATCATTGCCCCACGACACATCACAAAGCACAGTGAGAGAACTGTTGTGACTCCCTTCCTAGCCATGTACATTACAACAACGTCAAACTACCTTTACACTTCTTCCCATTCAGTGCCAATTTTTTTGGTAGGATTTTGGATATTTTGGATTATAATTGAATGATTTTAAACACTTTGTGTTTCATAGGTTTTGGTACGATTGACATTGAGACACTTTTTTATTGCATCCACTAGTTTAACAAGTCACTAGACACATCTTGATTTTGAGGGAGGCGATGGATTTCAGGAACAATATAAAAATTATTAAGAGAGCTTTGTGCTGATAACGTGTAATATTTCATTCATCTCTTAGCGTGTTCTTACAAACAAATACATCATACATATTTATAGTCCCTAACATGAAACCAAAAGTTTTATTAACAAATAAGAGTAATAATGATGATAATGTCTGCAATTATGATTATTTATAACAACTAATTAAAAATATTCAACAAATGACTTATACTAGGATTTATCTTCTAGATAATTTCTTTTTAAAAGACCTATTAACACTAATACAATATTTGGTCTTTCTATTTGTGATTTTTTCTAATATTTTCTTTCTTTTTTTTCTTTTCTCAAATTAATGAAAACATTCTACAATAATACAAGTAGATATTACAAATTAGCCAACAAACAAAAATTGAAATTTAACACAAATATTTGCACGACTAGTTAAGGGAGGTCAATACAATCAGTCTCATGATAAGGAAAGTGTTAGAACACTTAATATATGAAACGGGGAACGAGGACAATATTTATGATACTAGAACACAAGCAAAACAAAAAGACCGAACTAAGAACAAGAACAAATAAGTATGGTTTTCAAGATTGTTGTATATTGCTCTCAAGTTCTTTTACAAGTGTTACAAAGCATAGAAAAAATACAAGAAACTCAGATACTATTACATCCTACAGCCGACCATACTTTGAACGCCAGCTAGAAACACTAATCTAGACTAGAAGATCAACGTAAATTCAAAAGGCAGATTACCTTTTGACTAGTGACTATGATATGCCATAGCTCACATCCTAATATATTACAAAAAAGATAAGAGAACATAAAGTATAAAGTTACAAACTCTAGACCTCAATGTATAGTTGTAAAAGCATGGACCTTTTCACCAACTTATGCGAGCTCGTAAGTCTTGAGGGGTGCAACAAAAATTGGATCAACTTAATGCAAAAGTACATCATAGGAAAGCATATTCTCCTTTGTCATCGAAGTGAATCAGTCTTCACTTCATTTGCTGTAGAAAACTTCATCTTTGGCTTCGAAAGATTTGATCTTTGGCTTCGGAAGATATTACACATAGAATATTTTCTATGCAAAGTGTAAACTTTCAAAACAACTTCTACTTAGTACCATCCTTTTCCTCCTCTTCTTTGATACACTCTTTATGGATATCCTTTTCCTCCTCTTTGGAGTCTTTAACTCAGAGGGCTAGTCTTGAGTACCCAGTTGTTCAGTTGTACCTCTCTCAGTTGGGTCCTCTTCCTTCAAGGTTCAGAAGGAAAAGGAACAGAACCTAGTTGTGAAATAGAAGACGAAATTAGCTGAGATGTAGCTCTAAGTTCAACATCTGTTATTTGAGCATGTTCATCCTTAACCTTAACTTTAGAAGGAGCTTGGCTTGGTGGAGAATGCAAGTCCACAAGCTCTCCTTTTTTAATCTTCTACTTGATCGCTCTAATGTTCTCATCCATGGTGGATAATGACATTAGACTAGGCCTCCTTCTAGAGAATCCATAGAGCTTCAAGAAGCTTAGTATCCTCTACCTATCATCAGACTTATGTTGACTCTTCTAGATGATGGCTCTCGAGTTTACAGTCTCTTCTCTCATCTTTCTCTTAGCAGCCTTTGTTCTTTGATGACTTGTTGCTCGTTCTACGATACTCAAACTCAATGTATTGAAATAAGAGGGGAAGAAGTGCAGATGCCTGATAGAGACTTATGGCACTCAGGTAGTTCATCATGTTTTGTCTATCAACCTTTTTGTCTACTTGAGGTTGTTTAGTTGCCATAGTTTCTCTTTCTGGAATTTCATGAGCTACAAAGAAGGTAGGAGCATGTTTGTACAACCATTTCTCCCTTCTTTCTTCTTTAATCTTGAGGAGTAATTCTGCATCGTGTACTCCTTCCTTTCATTCGATAGCTCCATTTATGCCTATTCATTTAATTCCTCTAAGGGAAGGGAGATAATTCCATCCACTTTATAGTTCCTGGTCCCCAAATAGTTTATCATGGCTGACCTCAACTCATCATGTTGAGTGTTTGGCATGTTGGAAGCCTTAATAGCAGCTTCCATGATGTGTGAGGACCCACATAAACTCTCTCCCCTTAGCTTCCTCTTCCTATCTCTCTCTCCTCCTCCTCAATCTCTTCAGGAGTCAGTTTTCTTTTCCCTTTGTCACTTATAGGCCTTCGTAACTCAAGATGGAGAGAGCTTTGCCCTTCATTACCTGATGTAGTGGTTAGGCTCTTGCCATTGAGAGGTTGTGAAGCACCTTGAACAGCTGGTGCCTTATTGAGGGTAATGGGTGCCGAAGAAGTACCTGTCTCAAGGTTCCCAGGTTCAACTACTAGGCCTTCAGTTAAAGTTTCCCTTTTAAGCTAATCCTAGAGTTCACCTCAACATCATGTTGACTAATAGCCTTACCTGTTGGCCTCTGTCTATATGGTCATGATTTTAGCTTTAACTCTTCTAGCACCCTTTCTTGAATCCTATCTGCTAACCTTTTAGCTTGCTTTTTCTGACTTGGGTTGGCAAGTGGAAGGTCAATCTGATAAGTAATCTTATAGAATCTCAGGCTTGAATAGTTAAAGATTTATTGTTGCCCTTGAGTTCTAAAGAATACCAAAGCAATCCTATTAGTGTCATACCTCAATCCCATGATTGGATTCTCATAGTGATGGGATGGAGTAGGCATAGCTTTAGGGAAACCCTCCTCAAATAGACTCTATATAAGTGAGTCCATATTAATGTAGATGTAAGAAGGTTGTTGAGTATGGACAATTGCAAGTGAGGGTGATGATTGTCCATACCTTGTGAAGAACTCTCAGGTTTTGTGATTGCTTGGACTTTCTCCCTTTTTTTGGTAGCATCACCCTATTGCATAGGTGAGCTAGGGGTTAGGTCTATTACATCCACATGTTTTGTGGTCATGGTTGAGTCTTTCTTAAAGGTCTCCCAACTAGTTTTTCCTTTAGATCAAAAATCTCAAGTTGCTATTAATTGAACCTCCTTTGTAGGGTAGTCACTTCAGATTCCAAGTGACTAATTTTAGAGACTAAGTAGGTACAGGTTTGAGCAAGATTTTGCACCGTTAGTTTTATGTTCCCCTAATCTTCATCGGATGAATCATGGGGGACAAGAGAATTGGACCAATGTCTT
Organism: Flaveria trinervia; assembly: GCA_025506515.1. Taxonomy (NCBI): domain Eukaryota; kingdom Viridiplantae; phylum Streptophyta; class Magnoliopsida; order Asterales; family Asteraceae; genus Flaveria; species Flaveria trinervia. Next base: position 91,467,355 of record CM046444.1, read on the forward strand.
CTTCCTTATCACCAGCATTGTCTTCTTGGTTGCTGGATTTTTGTAACACCTTGTTATTTATTTTCTTTGAAGCCGACGAAAGAAGAAAAGAAATAAAGTTCAAAGTTGAGGGACCAAACTCGCTAACGAGAAGAAGTTGGATGAATTGAAGTATTTGAAGGGAGAGGGCAGCCCTTACCCTCTCCCCACACCCAAAATTCAGCTAAAGAGAGAAAGGGAGAAGAAAAGGGGAGAAAAAGAAGAGAAAGGTTGGTTCGAGTAGATTCAAGCGTGCAAAATCGTCGTGTAAGGGGTCCAAACGAAGCTCTACTTCTCGGTGTCATTTGTGTGAGTTCTAGGAACCCTCTTTTAACTGTTTTTGGTCGATTTTAGGGCTGGAACACATCTAAAAAACCGTTTTGTATGTGTGTGTGTTTGACCCATTTGTATGTGTTTGTGTGTGATGCGTTTGGAGTTTGTTTCCGGGCTTGTTCATGCTTGAATGGTGTTGTGTTATGCATTCCTAAGGTTTCGGAAGGTTGATTTGGGCTTAGAATGGGTTTGGTTGAACTTGAAGGTCAAAAATGGCAGATTGGGTTCGGGAGTGAGCTGTATTCTGCACAGTTAGGGCTATGCGACCGAATGGCATGCCAGTCGTGCGACTGAAGTCCACGTGCATGCCAATCATGCGATTGAGGTTCAATAGCATGGGAGTCGTGCGACTGGAGCCCATCCGCATGCCAGTCGTGCGACTAAGGGTCAATCGCATAGGACTCATCCACATTGAGTCCATGCGCATCAGGTCCATTCGCATGGGTGTTCATTCGCATAGGTGTTCATCCAAATTGGTCTATTCGCATGATGTTCAGTCGCTTGAAGGCCATGCGGCTAAAGGGTGCCCATACGCCCAAGTAGGGCTGGTGTACCCGAGGAAAACATAGTTTATGTACTGACTTTCGGGGGAAAGTGCAGATGTAAGTTTTGATGTGGAAGATTCCCGTAAGTTAATGTAAGATGACTATTAGGGCGTTAGAGGTTATGTTAGGCATGATGTTGATGTTGATGATGTAAAATGTTGTATGTTTATGATGATGCCCTGTATGATGATGTAATTAACTGTGTATGTTATGTTCCTTGTTATGGTGTATGTTTATCTTTCCCGTGACTTTACGTTGAATGTAATGAATGAAATGAAAGTATTATGTAACGTAAAGTGAAAGGTAATGAAAGAGGAACATGGTAATTGCATGCATTAATGAATGATGAAAGTAAAGAAAGTCTTGTAAGCCTTGTATGTCGGGACACGCCATTAAAAGGTGTTAGCCCAACGGTGTGTGGGTTCGCTACCCCGAGAGGATGCACATCGGGGTCTTTATTTGTGATTGACCATTTGTATAGAACAAATGCTGCATACCCTAGGTATTGTGACCAGAGGTGCGGAGCACCGTTATAGAAGGTCTATGATAGGCCTAGGTCCAGTACCAGGAACAGAAGGGTATTGCACATGGCAATGGTACACCTAAACTCTACCCTAGGTGTTGTGATTAGAGGTGCGAAGCACTGTTATAGAAGGTCTTTGATAGGCCTAGGTCCAGCACCAGGAACAGAAGGTAAAGTTTATGGTTTGAAGGAAAGAAAAGGATGTTATGATGAAAGAATGTGAAAGTTAATGAACGATTATGTGTACGTATGATGTATGATCGCATGAATACAAAGAATGGTCTTAACGAAAGAAAAGTATGTTTTATTACAAAACTAGAACTCACTCAGCAACACTGACTTTTATGTGTTTCAAGTTGGCAGGTAATGATTGCTGAGGATGGCACAAGGTGGCTACTCAACTATTTTGGATGGCATTCTTTTGTTTAATGTTTTTGCATTGTAATGCGAACGAACGATGTTTTGAAAAAGAGAACGCTTGCATTAACTTGCAAAAGCAATTATAATGATATGAAAAGTTAATTCTGTATTCCGTTGCTTGTTTTATGTATGATTAAATGTAAAGTATATGTTTTATGTGCAATGATTTACTAGCTGTAAGTGTCCCGGGAATAGGGCCTTACAACTTCCCCTACACAATGACAATTTAAGGTGAAGGGTCAATGGGCTGGGTTGTCATGGTTGAGGTCTTAATGATGTAGTTAATTACTGAAGTGAGCCTTTTCCATATCGACCTCCTGAATAGGTCATAGAGATCCACTTCAGTTATGATTGGATGATATGGGCTAGACATGGGAGAAAGATGAGTACTCATCTCTCCTTGAGCATGGGAGGCGAAAAGAGACTCATGGTACTCACTGTATCCCATGTCCTCATCATCATAGAAGTCTAAGATGGGAATTGGTTGTTTAAGATCAAGAGGTTGGGATGGTAACTTTCCCCACATGGTTGTTCACTAGAGTTTTACGAATCTGAGTGAAGGGTTAAGGTTGTTAGGCTTGTGAGCTCATCAGATTGAGGATGAGAAACCTCGGCACTAATCATTGGTGAAATAGGAGTGGTTTACTCCTCATGGGAAATAGGAGCTCTAGTGTCCACGTCCTTATGTATAGGTTGTGATATGGGGGCCTGCACAAGCTAAGTAGCTTCTGTAGGGGTTTGTTTGCATTTTCTTTGGTAGGTGATGGGTTGTGTGGGTTGTTATGAAGTAAAAGGTGTGGGTTCAACACAAGCTTGTTTTGCAAGGTTGTGACCTTGAGCAATGAGCTCTAACATTTTTGTGACAAGGGCTATTTCTACCTTTGAGAAGCCAATAGTTGGCTTTCTCATAGTTTTGAAGATGTTGGGCTTTGTCTGTCTCAATATTAGAACCTTACCTATTCCCTTCAACTATGAGCCCAAATCATAGTTGAGAATGTTTTAGTCATATCTAGGGAACATGTAATATTCTAAGGAGTCCAAGTTTACAAGCAAGTTAGTATACACAAATTATGAGTACTTGAATTTGACCCCCTAAAGCATCCCATGAACTGTGGAGAGTTCCTTAGGATTTTAGTCCCATCTTGTAGATACATGTGTACCTAGTTTATGAGCTCAAATGTAAAATGTCTTTCATATCTTACATATATGTAATTGGTTAGGTATGAATGGAAGGAAATGTGTGGTTGATGTTTATAATTTTCAATATTTCATTGTTTATTGTGTGATAACGCATATTGAACTAACTATATAGGTTTGTGGTTGTTTACATAATTCTTAGTCAATAATGATTGAGAAACGTGTTTAAACTTAATCGTGTGAAGTTCTCATGTGAATGGACCATGCTAATGGACCATACGCATGAATACTTCATGCTAATGAACCAGTCACACGACTAAACCAGGAGACTGGATAAGTCGCACGATTATGACATGAGATTGACTCAGTCGCACGACTGGATATTCAGTCGTGCGAATGGATCAACCGCATGCTTCAGTCGCACGACTGAGCCATGCAAATGGTTCAGTAGTACGAATGGAAAACCCTAACCTATAAATACCTTTTAATTCGTGAAAAAACATAACAATTCGAATCCCTACACACACAATTGTACCCTAGCCATGCAGAGACCCAAGAAAACCTGTTCCAAGTTCATAGATCACAGTAAATCATCTTACAATCGTTCTTAATGTTTTGATTCATTCTTAGATCGATTATACTTGCGTTTTCACTGATTGGATCGCCAAAAAAATAGGATTCCACACTATTTGGTTTGGTATACATGTAAATTAGTTAGTACTCCGTACCTAAACGTCCTAACAAGTGGATCAGAGCTTTGGCTCTTGATTTGCGTGTGATTCAATCGATTTTGATATAAAAATCGTGTTTTCACTCAAAAACTTAAGCTTTTGTGTCAAATAGTGTTTTTGACGTCTCCAGGTCAAGAAGTTAACGTTTTTTGGCATACGACAATTAGGGTTGGTGAGAAATTCGTGTTTTTGCGTCAAAGTGCTCAAAACCTTCGTTTTCACAAAAACAACAGCCTTCAGTCGCACGATTGACTCAATCGCATGACTACACCCATTTGCACATCTCATACGCACAATTGGCTCAGTCGTTCATCCATTTGTATGACTGAACTCATCATTCGCATTGTTCATCCGCACCTGTCCAATCGCCCAATTGAGCCATCCGCATTGTTCAATCGTATGATTGAACCATCCGCATTGTTCAATCGGACGAATAGCCCAATCGCATTCTTTGATTCGCACAAGTACAACAGGTTTGTTCTAAAATTCGAAAGTAAATTGAAATGGAAGATCAGTACTCAGCGTTTACCGTAGGTAGGAATTCAAGGATCCAGAATCTATTGCTTCTGGAAAATGAAGTGGGGAATCACAATAAGCCTCCTAAGCTCATAATGTTAGATGATTACCCACAATGGAAGCAAAGGTTTGAGATATACCTAAATGGAGTAGATCCTAATCTATGGGAATCAATTGAGACAGGGTATAGCATGCTAGTTGGTGCAGATGGAGTTTAACTTACCTTAGGCGGCATGATTGATAGCCAAAAGATAAAGTACAATGCAGAGAAGAAGGTGTATGCTCTGTTAACTCAGTCAATTTGTATGGATATATTCCATCAGTTTTCTGAGAACAAGCAAGCAAAGAAGCTAAGGGATGTTCTAGAAAAGCGGTATGACTGGGATGCATCGTTAAGAGCTCTAAAGGTTAAGGATTTGAAGAAGGAATTCGATAACTTCTCGTCAATGGGTAAGAAGAGTTTGGACGACGTTATAGACCGCTTCTACAACTTAATGAGTGAGCTGCACACTAATGGGGTTGTTACGTCCATGGAAGACAAGGTGTCAATTTTCGCACATGGATTGCCAGAAAAGTGGGTTTCATTTGTGTCAAACTTAGATAGAATGATATGCTGGCGAAGTTGGATATCAACGATTTCATTCTGAAGCTGAGAGAGGAAGAGTTGAGGATGAAGCACAGGTCTTAAAAGGTGTCATATGATCAGAACCCGTCCCTTTACAACTCAACTACTCAAGCATAAACGTATGGAGCACCACTACAAATGACATTCGTGTCGAGTTCAGCCGCTCTGTCTGAAGCCACTACTTCAGGATCTGACACGTCAGGGTCGTCTTGCACCCAATATATAGCACCTGAAGCCAATGCTACAAAATTGAAGACCAAGAATCTTGGTAACGTGACTGTAGAGGTAGCAAAGGAGCATATGGATCTCTTAGCAGCTATCGTTCACTCCTATGACAGTCTAGTTACGGGGAAGATTGGAAACTGCCATCTAGCAGATGAAGACTATGAGCAAGTAGACGAGACTTAGCTGGAAAGAATGGATATCATGTGGGCATTGGCAAGTGCTGTCCGGAGGGCAAAGAAGTTTGTTAAGAAGACCGGACAGAACCTGATTGCCACAAAGGATACAACCTTTGGTTTTGACAAAACCAAAGTTACCTGTTTTAACTATGGAGAAAAAGGGCACTTCAAACATGAATATGTTAAGCCCAAGAATACGGGTAATGGTAATCCATTCTCATCCTTCAATCATCAAGATAAACCCACAAGTAATCCTACATCGTCAAGCAAGGATCCTAAGGCCTTGACTGCTCAAGATGACGAAGGGCAAGATTGGACCTTTCGATTTGTATCTCTGGGAGAATCCAACATTGCCTCTGTTGAGGGGTTGGATGATGACTCTACAAGCGAAGGTGATATAGCAGTAGAACTCGTGATGTCAAATAATGAAGAAACTGCCAATGTGGTTGATCACCTGAATGAAGAGGGTTCAAGCACAAAATGTTCAGAATCACCAGCACCAGAAAAGTCAGACTCTACTATGATGGCTGATTCAACTGAATCTTCTCAGGTATGTACCAAAGACCAATTGATTGATAGTCATGCTTGCATTAAATGTAATAAATTTAGAGAAAGCATAGACTCAAAATTTGCTAGGTTATTAGATCACAATGATAGCTTAGTAAATGATTTACAACTGTGCACAGAAGCAAACAAGATTTTAAAACAAAATGAGCATAGTTATAAAGAGAAAATAGAACTTTTGAATACACAACTAAAGGAAACCAAAGTTGTGGCCTTTAACTAAAAATGACATTAAGTTCTATTTAAACTCCCTAGAAGAAACTAAGAAACAAAAAGCAGTTCTGGAAGTCGAAGTAAACTCATTAAAACAAAAACTGCATAGTTGGACTAGTTCTTCTCACATAGTCCAGCACTTGTGAGAGAACGCAACAACGGGGATGGTTTGGGTTACAAAGTGGTTCCACCACCACATGAGATCTTGTTGAATGCTAAATGCAAACCAATAAATAACAACCCAATCAAGGATCATGTGGTGTCCACTCCTTTTGTAAATAATCTAGATTCCACAAGTAAATCCATTGAATCTGTCACTAAAAAAGGGAGACCACTTTAAAGTCAAAAGGTAAATGCCTCTTGTTAATTTGGATGAACAATTTGAGAAGATTAAGGTAAAGTCTGGTTCAAATTCTGAACCAAAAAGACCAAACAAGTTAACCAAACATGTGCAGCATATCTAAGTCCAAATAAACAAAAGAGTAAAGATGTTAAAAAGGTTCAAACAATTAACTTTGTTAAACAAGATAAAACATCTAAAAAAGAAGTGTCAAAACCAAACAAATTAAAGTCACATGAGTGTCACACACTTCTCCACAGAAACAGTTATACCAACATGTCGAAAGTAGATCATGCTACAACTATACGTGGAATGTATGGACACATCGCGTCTAATTGTCCTTACTATCAGACACCAAGGAAGAAAGTTGAAATTCATGATCCTAAATCCATTTCTTCTAAAAGGAGTTCTATGACCCCACCAAGAAGAAGTAGTGAACATAGAGTTCAAACCATAAGCCAATCGACTATTTATCACAAACAGGCCTTACACAAAACTAGCTTATGGAAAGAAAAATCAAGTTCAATGTCTGAGAATGAGAACAAGAAGATGAATGATCTTCCTCACCCTCAAATGGACAGTGGGTGGAATTTATGATGTGTGATGCCTTTGGGTCACCCAAGCCGGTTAAGGCTTGGGTCCCTAACCTTAACTAATGATTTCCTTTGAATGTGCAGGGTGTTCGCTATAGTGATGCCATAAATACCTGGATCGTAGATAACAGAGCATCTAGGCACATGACTGGGAACTTGACTCTCCTGTCAAACATCAAACAAATTAAAGGAGGTCATGTTTCATTTGTTGGAAACAAAGGAGGTTACATCACCGCTCAAAGGGAAGTGGGAAACTAGAAGTGAAGTTTGATAAGGTAAACTATGTTCAGCAACTTCAAAATAATTTGCTTTCTGTATCCCAAATCTGTGACAAAAGATTTAAGGTAGTATTCGACAACAAGAAGTGCTATGTTCTGAAAAAGGACTATGTGATCCTGGAGGACCAAGTCTTAATGTTAGCTCAAGATATAACAATCTTTATGTCTGGATCTATCAAAGGCCTCCACAAGGGATCATCAAGTTCAGTGATTCCTGTCAAAGGCTACAGAGAAGGATTCGATCTCTTGGCATAGGAGAATGGAACACATCAATCCACGAAAGATGAACCACTTGATTCAAAATGATCTAGTGCGAGTAGTAAACGTCAAAAACTTCCAATTACCGGATTTTTGTGTCGCCTGTAAGAAAGGCAAACTGACTAAGAAGTCTCATAAGGAAAAGAAAGTTCATTCCATAGAACTGCCTCTTGAGCTTCTTCACATGGATCTGTTTGGTCCAGTCAGTACAAGGAGCATCGACGGTGACTTATACTGTTATGTAGTTATAGATGACTAATCAAGATTCTCTTGGGTAATGTTTTCGAAATCCAAATCTGAAACATTTGAGTCATTCAAAGAGTTAGTAACTACTTTGAAGTCTCTCTACAAGCTGAAGGTAAGACAAGTACGCTCAGACAATGGCACCAAGTTCAAGAACCAATGGATGGAGGAATTCTGCAAAGAAAAGGGAATTGTACACCAGTTCACTTCTGCCTACACGCCACAAATGAACGGAGTTGCTGAGAGAAAGAATCGCAGCTTGATAAAGACAGCACAGACAATGCTAGCAGACTTGAAACTGCCCATCCAATTTTGGAATGAGGCAGTTGCCAATGCATGTTACACTTTAAATCGAGTCCATGTGGTAAAATGTCATGGTAAGACGTGTTATGAGTTACTTCAACGACATAAACCATATCTAGAGTACCTCGAACCGTTTGGTGCACCTTGCACCCTTTTGAAGAAAACTCAGGAAGGCAAGTTCAGTGAGAAGGCTGAAGAAGGAATTTTCTTAGGATATAACATACCAAATAAGAGAGTTTACAACAACTCAATGGGTCAAGTAGAAGTATGGTGTGTAACGTGGACGTTTGGAGATACACCACCCCCCTCCCCCGGCTAGAAAAGGACCCGTATTCTTTTTCAATTATGATGGATTCTTTAAGTCCTTCAACATCCCTCTCTCCACTCTTGAGGATGTGTTAGGAACCAAGATGATGTATGATGTCTTAAACACACCGCCCCTAGACTCGACAATATCGGTTCACAAGGTTAGTATTCTAGCAACTCAGGGGGAGCACTGGAAGTAAGTGACTCCTCTTCTGACGATGAAGAAGTGGAAAATGTTCAGGTGGATCAGGAGGAACAGGTTCTACTATTTCAAGTACACACGCATTAGATGTTGATGCCTCTGACACTTCGGAACCCCATACTCCCACTGCCTTAGATACTAAACCAGTGGTTCACAATCTAGATATTAAGGTAGTTATACCCACCACTCCTGGATCTCGCCTAAATGTTTATCGTCCTTTGGACAATGTCATAGGGGATGTAAAATCGGGAGTACAGACAAGAAATCAGCTATATTCAGCTTATTATGCCTCAGTCATGGAAAAAGGCTGCCTTCAAGATGGTGTTTATCGATGTTTTGTGTCTCAATTTGAGCCAAAATATGTAAGCGACGCCTTAAATGACGAGGCTTGGGTGAGTGCCTTGCAAGAAGAACTTCTTCAATTCAAGAAGTTAGGAGTGTGGACTCTGGTGGATAGACCTAATGGTGCAAAGGTCATTGGCACTAAATGGGTTTTAAAATGCAAGAAGGATGACCAAGGGGTCATTATCAGAAACAAGGCTCGGCTTGTAGTTCAAGTATTTCGACAAGTCAAGGGAATTGATTACAATGAAGTCTTTGCACCTATGGCAAGAATGGAAGCCATCCGTATCTTCCTAGCCTATGCCTCTTACATGAAAATTAAATTTTAGCAACTGGATGTAAAGAGTGCATTTCTTCATGGTAAAATTCGAGAAACAGTGTATGTGAGTCAACCTGAAGTATTTGAGGATCCATATCATCGGGACAAAGTTTACAAACTGGATAAGGCTCTCTACGAGCTTCATCAAGCCCCAAAGTGTGGTATGAGAAGCTCTCGACTCATCTTGTGAAAAACGGGTTTCGAAGAGGAGTGATTGATTGTACATTATTTATCAAAGAAAAGGATGGTGACTTACTCCTTGTACAGATTGATGTTGATGATATAATCTTCGGATCCAAAAATAAAGACTTGTGTAAAGAATTTAAAGCACTAATGAAGGCAGAATTGAGATGAGTGCCATGGGAGAAATGAAGTTCTTTCTCGGGTTACAGGTGGATGAGACACCTAAGGGAATTTCCTACATCAAACCAAGTATGTAGGCGATATTCTCAGTCGGTTCGAAAAGGAGAATGCTTCGGCAGTTGGGACTCCACTTGCTACAAACCACGATGTGGCACCCGACAAAAGTGGCGATTTGGTTGATGCCACCATGTACCGAGGAATGATCGAATCTATCATGTGCCTCACCGCCTCACGACTGGATATCATGTACGCAATGTGTCTATGCTCCAGATATCAGGCAAATCCAAAGGTCAACCATCTTATCGGCGTTAAAAGGATATTTCATTATCTGAAGGGTACTCCAACACTCGGGTTGTGGTATCCTCATGATGATGATTTCAAGCTTACGACATATAGTGACTTGGATTACGACGGTTGCAAAATGAACTACAAGTCAACATCAGCGGGATGTCAATTCTTTAGGAGAAGATTAGTCACTGGCCGTGTAAGAAGCAGACCTCGGTTGCTCTGTCAACCTGTGAAGCTGAATATGTTGCTGCTGCAAGTTGCTATTCACAGATCATTCGGATTCAACAGAAAATGCGGGATTATAGTTTGCAATTTTCTAACACTCGTAATTATGTTGATAACTCTGCTGCTATTCACGTCACTAAAAATTCGCTTCAACATCCTAAAACCAAACACATCAGAATTAAATATCACTTTATACGTGATTGTTTTGAAAAGCACTTGATCGGTGTTGTTAAAATAAATACGGATTTTCAATGCTCTGATCTCTAAACAAAAGCCTTTGATAAACCACGCTTTCTATATCTATTAGAGGTCAACGGCGTTAAAAAGAAAAGTGAGGTGATTTCCGATGATGACAGTACTTAGTCCGACAAGTAGATTTCATTTTTACTTTTATTTTATTTTAGTTTATTCCTTCGCCTATTAAAATTCTAAACGCAAATTTTTTTCGGTTTTAGAATTTTAGGGGGAGAATAGGTTAAGTTAGTATTAAATTTAGTTGTTTTAATTTCAGTACATAAAAAACAACAAGGGAGGAGGACAGGCTAGCTAAGAGAAATGAGATCGTATCTGTGATACTGATTCAATGATTATGAAAAATGATAGTACACATGAACAAATAGTTTGGGACTTTAAAAGAAGAAATTGTTTAAAATGCAAAATTTGAAGTATAAGTCGGAGAAGTCTAAGCAACAATAAAAGAAAAAATGATTGTACCGAGATAGTATACCTAGACGTTGCTAGACCATTTGATGATGTGTCGGTAGATTCAACACAATAGATATGTAGACCTCGTTGGTGATTTCAAGTTCAAACTAAGTGGTTCAACAAGCTGTGGGTTATCATCTTATCCCTGGTTAACATAATCAACAAAGTTCCAATAAGGGGTGATGAGCAAAATAAACGCCACAAAAGTGTGCGGATGACCATAAAATGAGCAAAGCACATGAAAAATGCAAAAAGCAATCAAGCTAATAACCTATGTGTTGGTGAGATCTGTGCAAAAAGAATAAAATCGCTCGAACAAGAAGATAGGTTGTGTACCTCTCTGCTGTGCTGTAAGGCCCCGTTCCCGGAAACCTCACAGTTAGTCAATCATAGCAATTAAAACATTAAACATCACAATTAAACAAGCTTAAGCAGCAGAAATAATTTAGCAAAATCCATTCACTTCATTTAAAACACTATTGTTAATAAATACATCATCATTGACGGTTTACAAAAGACTTGCTTATATGCATTACAAAACAACAGCAACACAGAGTACGAATGGATGTCAGACTTTTCCTGCCGAGTAGCTTCACCCTCGTGCCATCCTCAGCAATAATTACCTGCCAACAAAAAATGTATAAAAGTCAGCGTTGCTGAGTGAGCTCTAGTTTATAAGTAATAAAATACTTTCTATATGTGGTATAAGAAAATACTCTTTTTTGTAAAATACAACTCTGTACTGTATATGGAGCACGCATCAACTATATGAACACATATTGCTCGTTCTCTTTACTGTATGCCTTGTCTGTTCTAGCCGCATGGGAACTATTTGGGCGCATGAGCCTGTTCGGGCGTTTCATCACTATGTAGGCGCATCAGCCAACACTTAAACATTTTCACTTTAGGCGCATGAACTATTCAGGCGCATGGGAACTATTTGTGCGTATGAAACTTAGACGCATGAGTAATTCGGATGCATGGACACTTAGGCGCATGGGCACTATTAGGGCGCATGGCCCTACACTTAGTCGTCCAGCTAACATTTCTACGCGCATGGGCCACTGTTCAGGCGCATGGGCTGTACTTAATCATTTCTAAGGTAATCTTAGGCGCATGGGCTACTGTTTGGGCGCATGGATTACACTTAATTCTATCTAAGGCATTTTCAGGCGCATGAGCCTTATCTAGGCGCATGGACCTTCTGTTCAACATGTTTCGAGTACGTTTTCAACCCAATCATCAAATCCATCTGTTCTAAGCTTAATGTGGCTATTCTAAACATGAATAACCTATAAGCATTCAAGAATCACATTCAATCATGCACAATACATACGGGCATACATACTAAAACATTGGAAAATCATTTAAATACATTTTCAGCCCCAAAGATGTTTGAAAACTAGTAAAAACTGCGATCTAGAACTCACCTAGTGCAACTTGGGTGTTCTTCCTTTTTACCCACTTGCTATGAGTTCAAAACACCTAGAAACGTCTAAAAACACACACACTTGAGCACAACACAACCCATAAGCACATAAACACATAACCAGGATAAAACCCATCATAAACACATAAAAACCATGAATTCTTACCTTGAATTCATTCACTTCTTCTTCTTCACTAGCCGAGAGTTCTCGTTTGCTCTCTATCTCTAGAACCGAAGATATGTTAATGTGAAGTGAGGGTGGGCAGCTATGCCCACCTTTACACCAACTTTTCAAAGATTTTTGTCTTTTTTACACTTTTAGTCGCTCCACTTAGACTTAATTGCCTTTCTTTCTTTTATTCTTTATATCTTGTCTTATAAAAAAATACCGGGTGTTACAAGTCCACCCCACTTATATAGGTTTCGTCCCCGAACCTGTTATTCCTCAAACAGACGAGGATAATGCTGCCTCATCTCCTCGTCTGTTTCCCACGTAGATTCGGATCCCTTCCTGTGCTTCCACTGTACATGAACAACAGGAACCACTTTATTTATCAGCCTCTTCTCTTTATGATCGATGATTGCCACCGGTTGCTCACATAATTAAGCATTTCGTCAACTTCAATGTCCTCCAGTGGGATAATCATGTCTTCATCAGCTATACAATTTCTCAAATGAGATACATGGAATGTCGGGTGAATTCCACTTAACTCATCTCGCAACTCCAATCTATAGGCCACCTCTCCTACTCGAGCAATAATTCGGAAAGGTCCTATATATCTTGGCTCAACTTGCCCCGCTTCCTGAATCTGATAATACCCTTCCAAGGTGAGACCTTCAACATAACCGGTCACCCACCTGGAATTCAATTGGTCTACGTCGTTTATTAGCATACAACTTCTGTCTATCTTTGGCTGCCTTTATGAAGGCTTTAATCTTTTCGAGCTTCTCAGTCATAGCCTCGATTACCTTGATGCTTCCCAACTCTTTCTGACCAATGTCACCCCAACAACGGGTGTTCTGCATCTCCTACCGTATAGCATCTTATATGGTGGCATACCAATGCTAGCATGATAGCTGTTGTTGTATGAGAATTTGGCTAACGGTAAGTGGTCGTCCCAACTTCCACCAAAATCGATTACACATGACCGACTCATGTCTTTCAACGTCTGAACGGTCCTTTCTGACTTACCATCAGTTTGGGGATGATAAGCCGTGCTAATAGGTAACCTCGTCCCCTGGGGTCGTGGAATTTCTTCTAGAATTTAGACATAAACCGGGTGTCACGATCAGACACAATGGACCCTGGCACACCATGACGAGTTACAATCTCCTTAATGAACAAGTCAGCCAACCACTCGGATGAATATGTCTCACGAATCGGTAGAAAGTGAGCACTCTTTGTCAAGCGGTCAACAATCACCCATATGGCATCGTACCCCTTCGAAGTACGTGGTAGCTTTGTAATGAAATCCATGGTGATGTGCTCCCACTTCCATTCCGGTATATCCAAAGGTTGAATCTTCCCATATAGCTTCTGATGTTCCGCCTTCACCTGTAGGCAAGTAAGGCACTTACTCACATACTCCACCACATTACGCTTCATACCTGGCCACCAATACTCTTTCTTCATATCTTGATACATCTTTGTGGCACCAGGATGAATGGAGTATCGAGTCTTGTGAGCTTCATCCATAATCCTCACACGTAGATCCCCGAAACGAGGAATCCACACTCATCCAAATCGTGTTTTAACACCAAGTGTGTTTTCACTCAGTTCCCCAACCAGACCTCTCATTCTTTCAGAGTTTAGATGATCTTCCTTTAATGCCTCATCCTGAAATTCCTTGACTTGCTTCATTACATCATAGGTCATGATTAGTTGGTATGCTTTCACCCGAATCGGCTTTGGCCTCTCCTTCCGGCTAAGAGCATCGGCCACCACGTTGGCTTTGCCCGGATGGTAATGGATCTCACAATCATAATCCTTTATAAGCTCCAACCATCGCCTCTGCCTCATGTTCAGATCTTTTTGCTCGAAGAAGTACTTCAAGCTCTTGTGGTCCATGAAAATAGTGCACTTTGTCCCGTACAGATAGTGCCTCCAAATCTTTAGTGCAAAGACCACAGTGCTAACTCCAGGTCATGAGTAGGGTAGTTGACCTCATGAACTTTCAGCTGTCGGGATGCATAGGCTATAACCTTCCCCTTTGCATTAATACGCACCCCAACCCTAAGTAAGAAGCATCTATGTATACTACCAAATCCTCGCTTCCTTTGGGTAATGAAATGACAGGAGCTTGAGTCAACCTTACCTTTAACTCCTCGAACGCCTGTTCTTGAGCTTGACCCCACGTAAACTTTACATCCTTTCGGGTCAACTTGGTCAGTGGAGAAGCGATCTTGGAAAAGTCCTGAATGAACCTTCAATAATAACCCGCCAACCCCAAGAAACTACGAATCTCGGATGGCGTCCTTGGAGACTTCCATTGCATCACAGCCTCCACCTTAGCAGGGTCTACCATAATCCCTTCTGGGTTTATCATGTGACCCAATAATTGAACTTCGCGTAACCAGAACACACATTTGGAGAATTTGGCATACAAATTCTCCCTTCTTAAGGTCTCTAACACCTACTGAATATGATCGGCATGCTCCTCCTTGCTCCTCCAATAAATCAGGATATCATCAATAAACACAATCACTGATTTATCTAACATTGGCTGACACACTCGATTCATCAAGTCCATAAAAGCAGCTGGTGCATTGGTCTGACCAAGCGATATAACAAGGAATTCATAGTGACCGTAGCGCGTACGAAAAGTTGTTTTAGGGATATCCTGCTCTTTCACCTTCAGCTGATGGTAACCAGATCGAAGATCTATCCTTGAAAACCAACTGGCACCTTGGAGCTGATCAAACTGGTCATCTATCCTTGGTAGGGGGTATCGGTTCTTCACCATTAACTTGTTCAGCTCTCGGTAATCAATACACGTTCTCATACTACCGTCTTTCTTCTTCACAAATAGGACCGGAGCACCCCAGGGAGAGATACTCGGTCTAACGAACCCCTTATCGAGCAGCTCCTGCAACTGTTCCATGAGTTCTTTCATTTCTGTTGGAGCTAATCGATACGGTGCTTTGGCACCGGGTTGAGCACCGGGTATCAAGTCAATTTGGAACTCAATCTCGCGATCCAGTGGCAGGCCGCGTAAGTCTTCCGGGAATACGTCCGAAAAGTCGCACCCAACTGGTACATCAGATAGTTGTAGTGTTGGCGCGTCCACATCCTTTACGTAGGCCAAGTAGGCATTACATCCACGCCTCATGCACTTTCCCACCATCGCCATCGAAATCACTTTCGGAATCATCATGACGCGATCTCCATAAATCGTAGCCAAACTCCCATCGGACCCAACTAATCAAATCATCTTCTTGCGGCACACAATATTTGCTTCATAGGTTGCCAGCCAGTCCATCCCTAGTACTACATCAAATCCACTTAGGGTATCACGTGTAACCTAGCAGCAAACCTATGGCCTTCTAGTTCTATGGCACAGTCCTCTATCACATCAGTAATTCTAGTGGACTTACCAATAGCAGTTTCTACATCAAATGGTGCACTGACCTTTCACTAATAACAGGAAACTTAGCACAGAAAGTAGTAGAAATAAAACTCCTACTAACACCAGAATCAAACAATGTAGAGGCACAAGTTTGGTTTACCAGAAACATACCTGACACACATCGGGATCAGCTCTGGCTTCCTCCCGGTCATGGTATAAGCTCTAGCACCTGCCCTCTGTCCTCCTTCCTCCAGCTTTTTCTTCTCTGCCCCAGAGCTCTCTGCCCTCGGCTTCTTACAGTCTCTAGCGATGTACCCAGGCTGACCACACCTGAAGCATACGTTCATCCCCATTCTGCACTCACCAGTATGCTCCCTTCCATATTTGTCACACATCCTTAGCCCCGATCCAGATGTGACCACACGTCAATCACCCACCTTTGCCACCTTCTTGTTTGGAGCATTCTACCACGTCCAAATTGTTTCCCATTCCAGTTTCGACTACCACCATCCTTCTTATCCACCTCAGCCACCACCACCTCGTGCTCATCATATAATCTGCCAGCCAAGTCAACTGCCGACCTGAAAGTGCTCGGCCGGGCGGCAATCATATGCCTACGGATATCCGCCGACAGCCCTGGATGTATCTTTTAATCTTTTGTGAAAATGGTGTCACTTGATCGGGCTCCAACCGTACCATTTCATTGAATTTGGTGGTGTATTGCTGGTGTGTCATCGTTCCCGCCTCCAGCTACAGGATGTCTCTGTCTACCTTGTCCATCTCTCTGTGAGGACAGAATTCCTCGATCACTAGCTTCTTCAGTTAAGACCATCTCATTCTTCCATGGCCCTGCTACCCTCGGCTTGGACAATGTTGTCCCACTAGCACAAGCCGAGTCCACAAAGGAGTGGGTAGCGAATTTCACCTTCTGATCCTCACGACACTCACTGATATCGAGGACAACCTCCATCTCCATTACCCACCGGTGAGCAGCTGCCGTAGTGCCGTTTCCATTGAAAGTGGGGGCTTGCATCTCATAAACACCCCGTAGTTGCAGCCTCGAGTCGCCTCCGACACAGGCTCTTCTTCCTCATCCTCATCATCGGACGGAACCGTCTCAGTCTCGGGCTGTCTTCTTTCGCCCGTAGGTCCACTCCTTCTCTTTCTCTCTCCCTCTCTAACTGCCTTGATCACTTCGGTCACCACAGACGGTAGAATCGTCTGCATGACCTGGTGAACCTCTTCCACCACAGCTTCCTTTACTAAGGCCCTCAGATTGGCGCTCTCGTCGCCACCCTCTGGATGAGGGGTCTCTGGTTCTTCATGAACCACTTTCTCGACTCTAGGTCTCCCTCTCTTGGTCGCGGAGCAGCACCGTGACCTCCACCATGAGAGGCCTTTGAAGATCTTCCGCCAGCCATCCTCAAAAGCACACTATAAGATTCAAACACTAATGCATTCATTCAAGGTAATACTCGTTTATGTCAAGTATAGTAAGTCACTAATTACAGTGGCCAGTTGTGATTAGCCACTTACTTTACTCTTCATACCCCAAGCATCTCCTATCCTGACTTAGTGAGTATCTAATCAACTAAGAGCACATAATCAAATAGTATGTGCACATAATACCGGTTAACATTAAGAAAAGACATACCTGATGGCACATAGCTACTCAGGCTGACATCCCTCCATTTGTCCTATTTTCAGTTTAAGTTTAGGTTTTAAGAGTTTATTTAACCCAATTCTCTTAACTTTGGCTTTGATACCAACTCGTAAGGCCCCATTCCCGAAACCTCACAGTTGGTCAATCATTGCAATTAAAACATTAAATATTACAATTAAACAAGATTAAGCAGCGGATATAATTTATCAAAAGCCATTCACTTCATTTAAAACACTGTTGTTAAGCAATACATCATCATTGACTGTTTACAAAAGACTTGCTTATGTGCATTACAAAACAACAGCAACACAGAGTACGAATGGATGTTAGACTTTTCCTGCCGAGTAGCTTCACCCTCGTGCCATCCTCAGCAATAATTATCTACCAACTGAAAATGTATAAAAGTTAGTGTTGCAGAGTGAGCTCTATTTTGATATGTAATAAAATACTTTCTATATGCCATATAAGAAAATACTCTTTTATGTAAAATACAACTCTGTACTGTATATGGAGCACGCATCAACTATATGAACAAATATTGTTCGTTCTCTTTACTGTATGTCTTGTCTGTTCTGTAAACTTTTATCTTTATGTTTTCACTTCTATATGGACTAGTGAGCAATACCCCAACTATATGCATGATGGAAAACGTGTGATGGGCCATCTATATCCCTCGAAAGGGTCAACTGTATCCCTCGAAAGGGTCAACTATATCCCTCGAAAGGGTCAACTATATCCCCCGAAAGGGTCAATTGTATCCCTCAAAAGGGTTCTGTGTACTATGTACAAGGCCAACCCAATCACTCAGGCACGCTGCAAAGGTCCTGCCAATCTCAATGATTGACCCTGTGTGCATATAGGGTAGCTAACCCGCAACACAGTTGAGCTAACGACAACATGGTCGTGTACCTCCTGTAAGCTTGCAAGACTTGTTAACATTTTCATTAATGTTCCTCTTCTTTTCTTTATTTCTCTTTCACTTTATTATTACGATATACTTTACGTTACAATAATAACATACCACGTAAAGTCACATACTATAAGTAATAATAATAATAGCAATAACAATACTAAGGAAGGATCATAAGTAATCACATCATGCATGAAACATCATCATTAATAAGCCCTTAGTCAACCTCGGTCAAAACCCTAAAGCATAGACTACCAGAAAATTCTGTAAAACTTTATAAGTGCTTAGGCGCATTGGAACTATTTGGCGCATGAGCCATGTTCGGGCGTTTCATCACTATGTAGGCGCATCAGCCAACACTTAAACATTTTCATTTTAGGCGCATGAACTATTCA
Source organism: Flaveria trinervia (assembly GCA_025506515.1). Lineage (NCBI taxonomy): Eukaryota > Viridiplantae > Streptophyta > Magnoliopsida > Asterales > Asteraceae > Flaveria > Flaveria trinervia. The sequence continues at coordinate 91,486,109 of CM046444.1, forward strand.
GGCCCATGGGCACTATTTATGCGTATGAAACTTAGACGCATTAGTAATTCGGACACATGGACACTTAGGCGCATGAGCCACTTGGGCGCATGGGCACTATTGGGGCGCATGGCCCTACACTTAATTGTCCAACTAACATTTGTAGGTGCATGGGCCACTGTTCAGGCGCATGGGCCACTGTTCAGGCGCATGGGTTGTACTTAATCATTTCTAAGGTAATCTTAGGCGCATGGGCTACTGTTTGGGCACATGGATTACACTTAATTCTTTCTAAGGCATTTTTAGGTGCATGAGCCTTATCTAGGCGCATGGACCTTCTTTTCAACATGTTTCCACTACATTTTCAACCCAATCATCAAATCCAACTATTCTAAGCTTAATGTGGCTATTCTAAACATGAATAACCTATAAGCATTCAAGAATCACATTCATCATGCACAATACATATGGGCATACATAATCAAACATTGGAAAATCATTTAAATACATTTTCAGCCCCAGAGATGTTTGAAAACAAGTAAAAACCGGGGTCTAGAACTCACCTTGTGCAACTTGGGTGTTCTTCCTTTTTACCCGCTTGCTATGAGTTCAAAACACCTAGAAACAACATCCAAAAACAGACACACCCGAGCACAACACAACCCATAGGCACATAAAAACATAACCGGATAATACCCGTCATAAACACATAAAAACCACGAATTCTTACCTTGAATTCGTTCACTTCTTCTTCTTCTTTCACTAGCCGAGAGTTCTCTTTCGCTCTCTCTCTAGAACCGAAGATATGTTGATGTGAAGTGAGGGTGGGCGGCCATACCCACTTTTACACTAACTTTTCAAAGATTTTTGTCCTTTTTACACTTTTAGTCCCCCCACTTGGACTTAATTTCCTTTCTTTCTTTTATTCTTTATATCTTGTCTTTAAAAAAAATACCGTTTGTTACATGTGCGGTGGCACTGACCTGAGGATAAGCATAACCTAAATATTCTAGAATTCATTGTTGTTAGCTCCTCTCTACTGTGTGGTGGCACTGACCTAAGGCTTAGCATCTCTTTTACTACCCGTAGACCGCTCAAAAATCTCCTAAGGAACGTTGATTACCATATAAGTGTGGGATCCACAAATGCTTGTTGAAATAATTAAACCTTAAATCATCACCAATCTATGTCAAAAGTCAGAGTATGGATTTAAGAGGACAAGTATACTGACAATCATCGTGGCTGCAACTCTTGAACGTCAAAACCACTCTGTGCATCTTGTGGCACTAGTATATTTCCTAGACTTGCTAATGACTCTAGATGAAAACAAGAATCTAGAATCAAAAGGTTTTGGTAACATGTCCCGAATGATTTGATTAACTTGTATGATTCCATAATGAATCGTTCCACTTATGGTCAAAATAACTTCAAGCTGTTTGTTCGAGAGATAAATCTGTTACCTATCTATCTTAGGATTTCCACCTCACACAAAAATTACAAAAATTTGTTTTAGTTTTGTACTTAAGTTCTAGTTGTTTCATTTGTTTAATTTTGTTAGTTTAGTTGTTAAACGTTGGACTATGCATTGGAATTCTGTCTGGGATTCAATCACTAAAAAGGGTCACGTCTGAGGTGACCAAATGGGTTTTCAAATGTTAAAAGGATCACGTCTGAGGTGATCAAAAGGTCTCTAAGTTAAAATGGTCATGTCTATGATGATCGAATGCTAGAAATGTTTTATCAATAGTTAAAAAGGGTTAAGAGTCAAATGGTCATAAAGTCAAAATCATAAGTATGAGCCCATTCGCACGATTGGACCATGAGTATGGACCAACAGTACGCTTGGACCATACGTATGAGCCCAATTGCACGACTAAACCCACGCATGGCCCAAACATGCTATTGGACCATCAATATGAGTAAACTCACACGATTGGTTCACAAAATGAACCAATCGCATGAATGGAGGTGACCAAATGACACAGTCGCATGACTGACATCTAGTCGCATGACTGAAGGTGACCGACTGTGCGAGTCGCATGATCGATCCTGAGTCGCATGAATCAACTATGTGACTGGGTTTAGTCGCACGACTAAAGGAAACCCTAGTATAAAAGGAGGGGGAGTCGGTCACAGTCATTCATCACTCCCGAATCACCCCCAAATCTCACGACTATACCGTTACGCTGCCCAATTTTCTGGTAACCATTCTAGACCATTGATTAATGTGTACTGATGATTTCTAGTGATTATATAGTAATATGCGATGTAATCCACTCAAATGTCCATCAATTTGTGCCCAAATGATCAAATATAAACCCTAAACAGACCGAGACTTGGTTTTCCTAAGAAACTAATAAAACTAAGTACATTGTTCAATTAAAGGTTATTAGGTGTTATGTCAGTCATTTGCGAGACTAATGAGCCAACACGACGTCTAACATTAAGTTTTGGTCAAAATTTGAATTTGAATCGAACAAACAGTCTGTCATGCGAATGGACACCCTGATGAACTTCAATCACATGACTGAGCTGGGCGAATGGCTCAATCACACGACTAAATCATGCGTATGAGTTCAGTCACATGACTAGTATAAACGCAACGGATAGCATACGACTAATCCCAGTCGCATGCTCAGTCATACGTATGAGCTCAATCGCACTACTAGATCTCAGTCGCATAGTTCATTCGCACGACAGAACAGATGATTTCAAGTCAAATGAATCAAAGTGTTACTCATTGCCACTCACTAACGTTTATTTACATTATGTAACACATGGCTAGTCGTTGGAATATGAGCACAAAGCATAACCTTTGTGCTCATCTGGATCTGACCTCACGGAACGCAGCTGACTTCTCTGGCATTATTACATTCTTACGGAGATCGAGGATCTTTCGTGCTATATCGAATCCATGCACCCCATGCTGCTCAGTTCAACAGCTTTCTGGGAAAGCGCTGTCGTCGATAGATCCTCAGAGCCCCACTGTATCCTGAGCTCCATTTTTGGTCAGCCTATAGAGATCACTAAGGACGATCTCAGGACAGTGTTGGAGTTTGGGGACGATGCTGACTATCCTACTTGACTACACCCACTGACTGTACGAGGCTGTTTTCTGCGGGCCAAGTACTCGGGGGATATCAATGCAAGTGTGCTCAACAAGAGCAACTTGTGCCCCCAATTTAAGTATTTGGCCCATGTGTTGCTCAAGTGCATTGCCTCAAGGAACAGAGGCTTCGATGAGCTATCTATTCAGATTCAGAACGCCTATGTGGTGTTGTGCTGAACCATCCGTTCAACTTCTCGGGGATGATCTTCACCTACCTGGTGGAGAACATCGAGGCAAAGGGCAAGGAGGGCTTTTGCATGTACCCTCGCTTTATGCAGATGACTATTGACCAAAAGCTCCCTTTGCTGCCATAGGAGAAGAAGGATGTCGTGGTGCTCGAGGTGATGGACGATACCATCTTGGGTAGGATGAAGGTGTACAGGGGAATCAGTGAAACCCACTGTTAGGCAGCTGTTTGGGCATCTGGCCCGTGAAGACTATGTGGCACCGTCATGAAGGAAGTGGGGCCACGATGACAACGACTCCGACACTGAGCAGATTGTGTTCCCTGCTGATGCATCTCAAGATGATGACAGTGGTGATGGTGGAGACACAGGCCCCACTCCATCTAGGGCCACCAATACAGACGTTACACCTCCACCACCCACTCATGGCGAAGCTGATACAACTTCTTTCCATCAAGATTTCTGTCCTCATCCGGAAGAAGAGGAGGAGGATGAGGAGTCATTGACTCGTACGGTGGGCAGCAAGGTGGTTGCCACCGAATGAGGGATTTAGGCTGTTGGTGGACGCTCGGGCAAGTCTGGGAGACTATGACTGATCCTACCTACACCCCAGCTCGGCCTAGCATCCTAGGGGAGCATCTTCCTTGTGGGTTTCGAGGAAAAAGAGGATGGCTCAGCCCCACGGGATGAAGCCCAAGAGACAGAGGTACATGTTGATCACCACCACTATCTCACCCACCACCACTACTACCACTCCACCTACCATTAGTACCACACCTCCACCTACCACTACCTCAGCCCCCACCACTGCTACCACTCCACCCACTCACATACCACCACCCATATTCACCACTACCACCACTACCACCACCAGCCACCAAGCCGAACCATCAGCCCACCCATCATTCACTTCAGGATCATCTCTGCCTTCTATTAGGGTAGAGGAACAGTTGTCAGCACTCAACAGAATGGTGCTGAAGCTGTTGGCAGCTGATGAAGAGAGAGCTGCACAAGTACATCAGCTGGGGGAGCTAAATGCTACCCAAGCTCTATAGATATCTTAGCAAGCTGAGCAGATTGCCCAACCCAGGGATCAAAATGACCAATCAACTAAAAGGATTGGGGAGTTGGAGACTACAAACAAGACCATCATGCTCAGGCTCAAAGGCACTAAAGATGAGCCTCTCAAGATCAGAGAGGGAGATGATGATAATGATGAGGTTGGGGATGATGAGGACGAGACAGAAGAAGGTGGTGATGATGGAACAGGAGAGGAAGAGGGAGGAGATGATAAGGAAGGAGGTGATGCGACTGCATCACTGGAAAGCCAAAGATAGTGCTAAAGTGGAGTCCTCCGCGCATGATGTCAGAATCCCTCTAAGGGAATGTCATAGGACTTCACTCCACACTATAAGTGGTGGTACTATGATTGGAGAACAGGTGAAGCTGTTATAGTCTTGCAAAAAGAAGGCCAAATGGATACTATTCAGGTATTTGATCCTATGTGGCTAACTAACTTGTCTGCTGAAGATGTATACACATTGTACACGTGGCCATTGTTTTATGATTCGCAAGACATTGTACAAGCCCTCTAGTTCCAAAATGTTACAAGGCTCTGTTTCGCATTTGAAGTACATGCTGGAGCTACAAGAGAGGAAAAGTACAAGAAGTTTGAAGAGCTGATGAAGAATGTTAGGCAATAAAGTAAACTAGGTCCAAGGGGGAGTTTATAGATACATGTGTACCTAGTTTATGAGCTCAAATGTAAAATGTCTTTCATGTCTACATAAATGTAATTGGTTGGGTATGAATGGAATGAAATGTGTAGTTGATTTTTATAATGTTTAATATTTCATTGTTTATTGTGTGATAACGCATATTGAACTAACTATATAGGTTTGTGGTTGTTTACATAGTTCTTAGTCAATAATGATTGAGAAACGTGTTAAACTTAATCATGTGAAGTTCTCATGTGAATGGACCATGCTAATGGACCTACGCATGAAAACTTTATGCTAATGAACCAGTTGCACGACTGAACCAGGAGACTGGATCAGTCGCACGATTATGACATGAGATTGACTCAGTCGCACAACTGGATCTTCAGTTGTGCGAATGGATCAACTGCATGCTTCAGTCGCACGACTGAACCATGCAAATGGTTCAGTCGTACGAATGGAAAACCGTAACCCATATGTAAGGCCCCGTTCCTGGGCACCTCATAGTTGGTCAATCACAACAGTTAAAACACTACACATTATAATTATACAACTTAAGCAGCGGAAATGATTTATCAAAAACCATTCATTTCATTTAAAACACTGTTGTTAAGAATACATCATCATAAACTATTTACAAAAGAATCATTTTACTGCATTACAAAACAACAACAACATAGAATACGAGTGGATGTTAGTCTTTCCCTGCCGAGTATCTTCACCCACGTGTCATCCTCAGCAATAATTACCTGCCAACTGAAAATGTATAAAAGTCAGTGTTGCTAAGTGAGTTCTAGTTTTAAAGTAATAAAATACTTTCTATATGTTGTATATGAAAATACTCTTTTCAGTAAAATACAACTCTGTACTGTATATGCGAGCACGCATTAACTATATGAACAAATATTGTTCGTTCTCTTTATTGTATGCCTTTTATGTTCTGTAAACTTTTACCTTTATCTTTCACTATCTATATGGACCAATGAGCAATACCCCAACTGTATGCGTGATGGAAAACGGGTGATGGGCCATCTATATCCCTCGAAAGGGTCAACTGTATCCCTCGAAAGGGTCAGCTATATCCCCCGAAAGGGTCAACTATATCCCTCGAAAGGGTTCTGTGTACTGTATACAAGGCCAACCCAATCGCCCAGGGCACGCTGCAAAGGTCCTGCCAATCTCAATTGATTGGCTCTGTGTGCATAATAGGGTAGCTAACCTGCAGCACAGTTGAGCAAACGACAACATGGTCATGTACTCCAGTAAGCTTGCAAGACTTGTTAACATTTTATTACTGTTCCTCTTCTTTTCTTTATTGCTCTTTCTCTTTATTATTACGATATACTTACGTTACGATAATAAACATACCACGTAAAATCACATACTATAAGTAACAATAATAATAGCAGCAACAATATTAAGGAACAATCATAATCATGCATGAAACATCATCATAAATAAGCCCCAGTCAATTCTCGATCAAAACCCTAAAAGCACAGACTCCTAGAAAATTCTATAAAAATTTCTAAGTGCTTAGGCGCTTTGACACTATTTGGGCGCATGAGCCCTGTTTGGGTGTTTCATTATTATATAGGCATATCAGCCAACACTTAATCATTTTATCACTTAGGCGCATGAACTATTCAGGCGCATGGGCACTATTCGGGCATATGAACACTTCGGGCATGGGTTATTCAGACGCATGGATACTTAGGCGCATAAGCCACTTGGGCACCTGGGCACTATTGGGGCACATGGCCCTACACTTAGTCATCCGACTATTATTTCAAGGCGCATGGACCACTGTTCAGACACATGTGCTATACTTGAACATTTCTAAGGCAATCTTAGGTGCATGGGCTACTGTTCAGGCGCATGGATTACACTTAAATCCTTCTAGGGCATTTTCAAGCGCATGAGCCTTATCTAGGCGCATGGACCTTCTGTGTAACATCTTTCTAGTATGTTTTCAAACCCAATCATCAACCCATCTGTTCTAAGCTTAATATGGCTATTCTAAACATGCACAACCTATAAGCAATCAAGAATTAACATCCAACATGCACAATACATACGGGTAAACATACATAAGCTTTGAAAATCGTTTTCATACATTTTCAGCCCCAAAGATAGTTTAAAACAAATAAAACCAGGGTCTAGAACTCACCTAATGCAACTGGGTGTTTCTTCCTTTCTAACCCGCTTGTAAATGAGTTCAAATACCTAAAAAACAACACCAAACACACACACCCGAGCACATACACAACCACATAAGCACATAAGCATATAACTAGGATAAAACCCGTCATAAACACTTAAAAACCATGAATTCTTACTTTGAATTCAATTTCTTCTTCTTCTTCTCTTCAAAACTCGAAGTTCTGCTCTCACTCTCTAAAACCGAAGAAAGAATGATGTGAAGGGAGGGTGGGCGGCCATGCCCACCTTTACACCAACTTTTACATGGATTTGTCCTTTTGGACACTTTTAGTCCTTCCACTTGGACTTATTGCTTTTCTTTCATTTATTCCTCATGTCTTGTCTTTTTAAAATAACCGGGTGTTACAAGTCCACCCCCCTATATAGGTTTCGTCCCCGAAACCTGTTATTCCTCAAACAGACGAGGATAATGCTGCCTCATCTCCTCCTTAGTTTCCCACGTAGATTTGGATCCCTTCCTGTGCTTCCACTGTACACGCACAAGGGGAACCACTTTATTTCTCAGCCTCTTCTCTTTATGATACACTGGTTGCTCCATATAATTGAGTCTTTCGTCTACTTCGATATCCTCCAGTGGAACAATCATGTCTTCTTCAGCTAAACACTTTCTCAGATGAGATACATGGAATGTCGGGTGAATCCTACTCAACTCATCTGGTAACTCCAACCTATAGGCCACTCTCCTACTCGAGCAATGATTCGGAAAGGGCCTATATATCTTGGGCTTAACTTGCCCCGCTTCCTGAATCGGATAATACCCTTCCAAGGTGAGACCTTCAACATAACTCGGTCACCCACCTGGAACTCAATTGGTCTGCGTCGTTTATCAGCATACGATTTCTGTCTATCTTTTGATGCCTTCATGAAGGCTTTAATCTTCTCAAGCTTCTCATTCGTAGCCTCAATGACCTCGACGCTCCCCAATTCCTTCTGACCAATATCACCCCAACAAACGTGTGTTCTGCATCTCCTACCATATAGCATCTCGTATGGTGGCATGCCAATGCTGGCATGATAGCTATTGTTGTATAAGAATTCAACTAACTGTAAGTGGTCATCCTAACTTCCCCCAAAATCAATCACACATGCCTGAAGCATGTCTTCCAGTGTCTGAATGGTCCTTTCTGACTAACCATCAATTTGGGGATAATAAGGCGTGCTAATATGTAACCTCGTCCCCATAGCATCGTGGAATTTCTTCCAGAATTTAGATGTAAACCAGGTGTCCCGATCAGACACAATGGACACCGGCACACCATGACGAGTTACAATCTCCTTGATGAATAGCTCAGCCAGCCTCTGAGATGAATATGTCTCGCGGATCGGTAGGAAGTGGGCACTCTTCCTCAAATGGTCAACAATCACCCATATGGCATCGTACCCATTCGGAGTACGTGGCAACATCGTTATGAAATCCATGGTGATGTGTTCCCATTTCCATTCCGGTATATCCAAAGTTTGGATCTTCCCATACGGCTTCTGATGTTCTGCCTTCACTTGCAAGCAAGTAAGGCACTTACTCACATACTCCACCACGTCACGCTTCATACCTGGCCACCAACAATCTTTCTTCATATCTTGATACATCTTTGTGGCACCAGGATGAATGGAGTATCGAGTCTTGTGAGCTTCATCCAAAATCCTCACACGTAGATCCCCGAAACAAGGAATCCACACCCGTCCAAATCGAGTTTTAACACCAAGTGTGTTTTCACCCAATTCCCCAACCAGACCTCTCATTCTTTCAGAGTTTAGATGATCTTCTTTTAATGCCTCATCTTGAAACTCCTGACTTGCTTCATTACATCAGAGGCCATGATCAGTTGATATGCTTTCACCCGAATTGGCTCAGGCCTCTCTTTTCAGCTAAGAGCATCAGCCACCACGTTGGCTTTGACCGGATGGTAATAGATCTAACAATCATAATCTTTTATAAGCTCCAACCATCGTCTCTGCCTCATGTTCAGATCCTTCTGCTCGAAGAAGTACTTCAAGCTCTTGTGGTTAGTGAAAATGGTGCACTTCGTCCCGTACAGATAATGCCTCCAAATCTTTAATGCAAAGACCACGACTGCTAGCTCCAAGTCATGAGTAGGGTAGTTGACCTCATGAACTTTCAACTGTCGGGATGCATAGGCTATAACCTTCCCTCTCTTCATTAATACACACCCCAACCCCGAGTAAGAAGCATCTGAATATACCACCAAATCCTCGCTTCCTTTAGGGTAATGACAAGACAGGAGCTCGAGTCAACCTCACCTTTAACTCCTCGAACGCCTGTTCTTGGGCTTGATCCCATATAAACTTTACATCCTTTCGGGTCAACTTGGTTAGTGGAGAAGCAATCTTAGAAAAGTCATGAATGAACCTTTGATAATACCCCACCAACCCCAAGAAACTACGAATCTCGGATGGCGTCTTTAGAGACTTCCATTGCATCACAGCCTCCACCTTAGCATGGTCTACCATAATCCCCTCGGGATTTATCACGTGACCTAAGAATTGAACTTCGCGTAACCAGAACACACATTGGAGAATTTGGCATACAACTTCTCCCTTCTTAAGGTCTCTATCACGTCCCGAATGTGATCTGCATGCTCCTCCTCGTCTTCGAATAAATTAGGATATCATCAATAACACAATCACCCATTTATCTAACATTGGCCGACACACTCGATTCATCAAGTCCATAAAAGCAGCTGGCACATTGGTCAGACCAAATGACATAACAAGGAATTCACAGTGACTGTAGCGCATGCGAAAAGTTGTCTTAGGGATATCCTGCTCCTTCACCTTCAGCTGATGGTAACCAGATCAAAGATCTATCCTTGAAAACCAATTGACACCTTGGAGCTGATCAAACAAATCATCAATCCTCGGTAAGGGGTATCATTTCTTCACTGTCAGCTTGTTCAGCTCAAAGTAACTGATGCACATCCTCATGCTACCGTCTTTCTTCTTCACAACACGACCGGAGCACCCCAGGGAGAGATACTCGGTCTGGTGAACCCCTTATCGAGCAACTCTTGCAACTACTCCATCAGTTCTTTCATTTCTGTCGGAGATAACCGATACAGTGCCTTGGCAACGGTTTAAGCACCGGGTATCAGATCAATTTGGAACTCAATCTCGTGATTCGGTGGCACGCCGGGTAAGTCTTACGGGAATACGTCTGGAAATTCACACACCACTGGTACTTTGAATAGTTGCGGTACCGACGCATCCACATCTTTTACGTAGGCCAAGTAGGCACTACATCCATGTCTTATGCACTTCCCCACCACCACCATCGAAATCATCTTCGGGATCGTAGTAACGCGATCTCCATGAGTCGTAACCAAATTCTTATCGGGCGCAACTAATCAAATCAGCTTCTTGCAACACACGATGTTTGCTTCATAGTTGCTAACCAGTCCATCCCTAGTACTACATCAAATCCACCTAGGGGTATCACGTGTAACCTAGAAGCAACCTATGACCTTCTAGTTCTATGCACAGACCTCTATCACATCAGTAATTCTAGTGGACTTACCAATAGCAGTTTCTATATCGAATGGTATCTGACCTTTCTACTACTAACAGACAACTTGGCATAGAAAGTAGTGGAAATAAAACTCCTGTTAGCACCAGAATCAAACAATACAGAGGCACAAGTTTGGTTTACTAGAAACATACCTAACACAACATCGGGATCAGCTCTGGCTTCCTCCCAGGTTATAGTGTAAGCTCTAGCACTTACCCTCTGCCCTCCTTCCTCTGGCTTCTTCTCCTCTACTCCAGAACTCTCCGCCCTCGGCTTCTTACAGTCTCTAGCGATGTGACCAGGCTGGCCACACCTGAAGCATATGTTCATCCCCATCCTGCACTCACCAGTATGCTCCCTTCCACATTGGTCACACCTCCTCAGCCCTGATCTTGACGACACCCCACGGTCGTTCACCTTCACCTTCTTGTTGTTTAAATTAACCACCACATCCAAATCTCTTCCAATTTCTGTTCCTTCCATCCTCACTCGTCTTCTTCACCTCAGCCACCACCACCTCGCGCTCATCTTATAATCTACCAGCCAATCAACCGCCGACCTGAAAGTGCTCGGCCGGGCAGCGATCATATGCCTACGGATATCCGTCGGCAGCCCTTGGATGTATCTTTTAATCTTTTGTAACAGTGGTGTCACTTGATCGGGCACCAACCGTGCCATTTCATTAAATCTAGTGGTGTACTGTTGGTGTGTCATCGTTC
>CM046444.1:91497661-91724027 GCA_025506515.1 Flaveria trinervia
CACTGATGCGACTGAAGGATGCGACGGAGCTAATCGTGCGTATAAGCTCTGTGATTGGCTCAATCGTGCGAATGAACTGGGCGATCGGTTCAGTCGTGCGAATGAATCTGGTGCGTATGGCTATGCGAACGAACGGTTCAATCGGCCGAATGAAGGGGCGACTAGGTCCAATCGTGCGTATGAGCAATGCGAATGGAGTCCAGTCGTACGAATGAGTCAGTCGTGCGATTGAAGCTGCTGTTTTGCGAAAATTTCTAGGTTTGACGGGTTTCAGCCGTAAAAATTCAAAATTTCACAAGTTCTAATCGCCTGAGTCCGTAGAAACCAAACGTTGATGAGCAGGGAACTTCCAAGATCACTTTTGATGCCAAAGATTACGTTTTTAGTGTAAAAACACAAACTTTTATGCAATCTTGATTGAATCAACACGTAATCAAGAGCCAATAGCTCTGATACCACTTGATAGGACCTGGTATTCGACTAAAATACCTAGAGATCACGTGTATACCAGATCAAATAGTGCGGAATCCTATTTGATTGGCGATCCAATCAGTGAGAACACACGAAGAATCAATCAAGGATTGAAACTAACGTTAGAAATCGATAAGGAATCGATCTAATGTGTTCTATGAACTTGGAGAACGATTTGGAAGGTTTCTGGACGGCTAGGGTTCGACTTGAATCGTACTTGATCGAATGTCTTCGTTTTTCACGAATTGAGTTGTATTTATAGGTTGGCACTATTCAATCGTGCGACTGAACCATTAGTTTGGTTCAGTCGTGCGATTGAACCATGCGGTTGGTTCATTCGTGCGACTGAGTGTTCAGTCGTGTGACTGAGCCAATCTTATGTTACAATCGTACGACTGATCCAGTCTCCTGGTTCAGTCGTGCGACTGAGTCAATCGTGTGAAGTTCTTCACGCTTATGGTTCATTCGCATGAGCCATTCGCATCAGAACTTCAGTAAGTTAAGTTTGAATGTTTTAGTTAATTAATATAATATTATATGTAATCATTCAAGTAATCATAAACCCAATCAATTCATTTACGACTCATTAATGAACTATTAAACATTATAACCAACAGACTATCAATATCAGTTCATTAATCATACCAAACAAGATCTATTACATCACATATCACGATCTAGGGACATACATGTATCAACACTAACCCTAAAGGATACATGCAGTGGTCTAGTCTTTGTGACTGACCAGTGATATAGTACATGGTTTATAGTGATTACTCACCCCGGTGCTGGTGCCAGGCTATGTGTGTTATGGAAGTCATTTATGATCGTTGGCCCAGTACCCGCTTTATGTATACATTTGGGTGCAGTATACAGTTGGGATCTTTGTAGCTTGCCCCGGTGCTTGTGCCATGCTATGTGCGTTATGGAATTCATTTATGATCTTTGGCCCAGTACCCGCTTTGTGCATACGTTTTGGGTATAGCTGATGACTCTAATCCAGAAAATAAATAAAGAGATAAAGAAAAAATATGATGAATAGTAAAGGAAGATAATAGTGATATTATCTATGTGCACGTACGATGATCATGTACGAAAGTATAGTATGATTTGATAGAAAGTATGTTTTATTTTAAAACTAGAATTCACTCGGCAACGCTGACTTTTATGTGTTTCCAGTTGCAGGTAATGGTTGCTGAGGATGGCATGGGGTGGCTACATGGCTCTTTTTGGATGGCATCCATTTTTAAAATGCTTTTGTGATGTAATGCAACAAGTATTTTGTAATTTGATAACGATGTATTATTTTGCAAAAGCATTTATAATGAAAGGAAATGTTTTTTTTAATGTTTTCGCTGCAATGTTTTCTTTAAATTAATGAAAATATATGTTTTATGTGATGATCGACCAGCTATGAGCATCCCGGGAACCGGGCCCTACATGAGTCATTCATCTACCTCGATATATTCCGGTGGTACAACCATATCTTCGTCTGTTAAACACTTTCTGAGATGAGATACATGAAATGTCAGGAGAATTTGACTTAACTCATCCGGTAACTCCAATCTATAGGCCACCTCTCCTACTCGAGCAATAATTCAGAAAGGCCCTATGTACCTTAGGTTCAACTTGCCTCACTTTCTAAATCAAATGATACCCTTCAAGGTTAGACTTTCAACATAACTCTATCACACACCTGGAACTCAATCGGTCTACGTCTCTTATCAGCATACGACTTCTACTTGTCTCTGGCTACCTTCATATAAGTTTTGATCATTTCAAGCTTCTTAGTCATAGCCTCGATAACCTCTATACTTCCCAGTTCTTTCTAACCAATATCACCCCAACACACGGGCGTTTTACGTATTCTACCGTATAGCATCTCCTATGGGGGCATACCAATGCTGGCATGATAACTACTGTTATATGAGAACTCAACTAACGGTAAGTGGTCATCCTAACTTCCTCCAAAATCAATGACGCATGCCCGAAACATATCCTCCAGCGTCTGAATCGTCCTCTCCGACTGACCATCCGTCTGAGGATGATAAGTCGTGCTAATATGTAACCTCATTCCAATCGCATCATGGAATTTCTTCTAAACTTTAGATGTAAACCGGGCGTCACGATCGGATATAATAGACATCGGCACACCATGATGAGTTACAATCTCCTTGATGAACAGATCCGCCAACCTCTCAGATGAATATGTCTTACAAATCGGTAGGAAGTGAGCACTGTTCATCAAACGATTAACTATCACCCGTAGAGCATCGAATCCACGCGTGGTACGTGGTAGCTTGGTAATAAAGTCCATGGTGATATGCTCCCACTTCTATTCCGGTATATCCAATGGTTGGAAATTCCCATACGGCTTCTGATGCTCAGCATTCACTCGTAAACAAGTAAGGCATTTACTTACATACTCCCCTAGATCGCACTTTATAACCGACCACCAATAATCCCTCTTCATGTCTTGGTACATCTTTGTGGCACTGGGATGAATAGAGTATTGAGTCTTGTGAGCTTCATCCATAATCTTCCCATGTTGATACCCAAAACGAAGAATCCACATCCGTCTGAATCGGATTCTAACAACGAGTTTGTTTTCACCCAACTTCGTAACTAGATCTCTTATTCTTTCAGAGTTAAGATGTTCCATTAATACCTCATCTTGAAACTCCTTAACCTTTTTCATCTCATCACGGATCATAATCAACAAGTAAGCCTTCACCCAATCAGCTCGGGTCGCTCTTTTCAGCTAAGGGCATCTGCCATCACATTAGCTTTGCCTGAATGGTAATGAATCTCACAATCATAATCCTTTATGAGCTCCAACCACCTCCTCTGCCTCATGTTCAAATCCTTCTTCTTGAAGAAGTACTTCAAGCTCTTGTGGTCAGTAATATGGTGCACTTCATCGCGTATAGGTAGTGCCTCCAAATCTTTAATGCAAAGACCACAGCAGCGAGCTCCAGGTCATGAGTAGGGTAATTTACCTCATGAACCTTCAACTACCGGGATGCATAAGCTATAACCTTTCCTCTTTGTTTCAACACACATCCCAACACCGAGTAGGAAGCATCTGAATAAACCACCAAATCCTCGCTTTCTTCAAGTAATGACAAGACTGGAGCTTGAGTCAACCTCCCCTATAACTCCTTAAAAGCCTCCTCCTGATCTTGAGCCCATACAAACTTCACATCCTTATGGGTCATCTTCGTTAGTGGGGAAGCTATCTTAGAGAAGTCTTGGATGAATCTTCTATAATAGCCCGCCAAACCTAAGAAACTACGAATCTCAGATGGCGTGTTTGGAGACTTCCATTGCGTGTTCGGAAACTTCCATTGCATCACAATCCCCTCGGGATTCACCACATGACCCAGAAACTGAACTTGACGTAGCCAGAACACGCACTTGGAGAACTTGGCGTACAGCTTCTGCTTTCTCAACGTTTCCAACACCTGTAGAATGTGACTGGCATGCTCCTCCTTCGAATAAATCAGGATATCATTAATAAACACAATCGTTGATTTATCCAACATCGGTATAGATACATGTGTCCCTAGTTTCTAATCTTAATGTAATATCTTTGTATTGTCTTACACTTATGTAATTGTACGGGTACGTAAGGAAATACAATATGTGGTTGTGCTTAATGTTGAATATTTCATTGATTGGTATGTAATAACGCTTATTGACTTGATTATATAGGTTATGGTTGTTTGAATACTATCTAAATCAATTAATGACTATGAAACATATTCAAACTTAATCATGTGAAGTTCTCATGCGATTGGCCCATGCTAATGGACCATACGCATGAACAACTTCATGCTAATGAACCAATCGTAGGAATGAACCATGAGACTTGATCAATGGCATGATTGAAACATGCGATTGACTCAGTCGCATGACTGAACCATGCAAATGGTCCAGTCGCACGATTGAGAAACCTTAACCTATAAATACCACTTAATTCGTGGGAAAACGAGACGCTTCGAATATCTTGATACCCAGACATACCCTAGCTGTCCAGAGACCTCTAGTAACTTGTTCCACCTTCAACGATCATAGTAGATTGATTGCTAATCATTCTTAACATTTGAATTTAATCATTAATTGATTATACATGCGTCCTCACTGATTGGATCGCCAATCAAATAGGATTCCGCACTATTTGATTCGGTACACACGTAAATTTGTTAGTATTCATTGAGTACGCGATCCCTAACAAGTGGTATGAAAGCTTTGGCTCTAGATTTACGTGTGATTCAATCGTTTTGATATAAAAATTGTGTTTTTACGCTAAAAAAATGCAATCTTTTGTGTCAAATCGGCTTTTAGACGTCTCCTGATCGTAAAGTTAAGTTTTTTCCGGCATACGGCAATTAGGGTTAGCGAAAATTCGTGTTTTTGCGTTCAAACACCTTAAACCTAGAAATTTTCGAAATCCAGCAGGTTCAGTCGCACGATTGACTCAATCGCACGACTGAGGTCATACGCATTCCCCATACGCACGATTGGACTCGGTCGCACTTCCATTCGTCCGACTGAGAAGACTATTCGCATTGTTCATCCGCATTAGTTCATTCGGCCTACTGAGTCATTCGCATTTGTTCAGTCGCACGATTGAACCATCCGCATAGTTAAATCACCCGAATAGCCCAATCGCACACTTCCATTCGCACTAATACAAAAGTTGGTTTTAAAGATAAAGTTAATAGCAATGGAAGACCAATATTCAACCTTTACAACAGGGAGAGACTCAAGTATACAAAACTTACTGCTACTGGAGAATGAGGTGGGGAATCACAACAAACCCCCAAAGCTAATCACGTTAGATGAATATCCACAATGGAAACAACGTTTCGAGATCTACTTAAACGGAGTACATCCAAATCTGTGAGAGTCTATAGAGTCAGGGTACAACATGCATGTAGGAGCTGATGGTGTCAAACTCACAGTTGGTGGCATGACTAGCGGACAAAAGGTGAAATACAATGCAGAGAAGAAAGTTTATGCTTTGCTTACTCAGTTAATTCCAAAGGATATTTTTCATCAATTCTCAAAATATACACAAGCAAAGAAGCTCTGGGATGCATTGGAGAAATGGTATGACGGAAACACATCATTGAAGGCCATAAAGGCTAAGGCTTTAAAGAAGGAGTTTGACAACTTCTCCTCCATGGGTAAGAAAGCCTAGATGATGTCATTGATAGATTTTACCACTTGATGAGTGAGATGCACACTCATAGAGTATCGACGTCAATGGAGGACAAAGTGTCCAACTTTGCAGACGCGTTGCCAGAGAAATGGTGTCATTTGTCTCCAATCTCAGACAGAATGGTATGCTAACGAAGTTAGATATCAATGACTTTATTCTGAAATTGAGAGAAGAAGAACTAAGGATGAAGTGCAGAGCTCAAAAGTCTACATATGATCAGAACCCTGCGATGTACAACGCGACTCCTCAATCCAAAACATCTCGAGCACCTCTTCAGACAGCTTTTGTATCAAGCTCGTCTGGTCCCTCACCAGCCTCAACTTCATGGTCAGAAACATCAGGGTCGTCTTGTGACAATTGAGGTAGCTAAAGAGCAAGTGCAGCAAAGTTGAAGACCAAGAACTTTGGCAATGTGATAGTTGAGGTAGCTAAAGAGCACATGGATCTCTTAGCTACGGTAGTCCACTCCTATGATGGACTAATTGCTGGAAAGTTTGGGAACTGCCATTTGGCAGATGAAGATTATGAGCAGGTGGATGAGATAGAGCTGGAGCAGGTGGATGAGATAGAGCTGGAGCAGATGGATATAATGTGGGCCTTAGCCAGTGCAGTCCGGAGAGCTAAGAAGTTTGTCAAAAGACCAGACAAAACTTGATTGCAATGAAGGACACTACCTTTGGCTATGATAAAACCAATGTAACATGCTTCAACTGCGGTGAGAAAGGGCACTTCAAAAGGGAGTGCGTGAAGCCAAATAAGACTGGCAATGGGAATCCTCTCTCCTCCTTCAATCATCAAAAGAAACCCACTAGCACTCCTACTTCATCATGCAAGGATCCCAAAGCCTTGACTGCCCATGATGATGAAGAACAGGACTGGAACTTCGGTTTGTCTCACCGGGAGAATCTAACATAGCTAGTGTGGAGGATATCGATGATGACTCTGCCAGTGAAGGAGATATAGCAGTCGAACTTGCGATGTCAACATCAAAAGAAACTGCACCAGTGGTCACCTACGTGCCTGAAGACGGGAAAACTACTACAGCGTCAGGATCACCAGCTCCAGAAACATCAGATTCTGCATTGATGACTGATTCTTCAGAAACCGCTTAGGTAAGTACTACTGACCAACTCTTTAATAATCATGCTTGTTCTGATTGTAATAAATTTAGGGAAAGCATTGACCTAAGATTTTCTAGCTTATTACATCATAATGATAACTTAGTAAAGGACCTAGAACTATGCACTAAAGCTAATAGAGTTTTAAAACAAAATGAGCATAGTTACAAAGAAAAGATTGACCTTTTGAACAAACAGCTTAGGGAAACAGAAGTTGTAGCCTTTAACCAAACTAATGACATTAGGTACTATCTAAAATCCCTAGAGGACACTAAGAAGCAAAAAGCAGTGTTAGAAGTAGAAGTTAATTCCCTAAAACAAAAACTACATAGTTGGACTAGTTCTTTATACATAGTCCAAAACTTAGTGAGAGAGAGATTCAATGGGGAGGGATGGGTTATAAAGTGGTTCCACCACCACATGAGATTTTGATGAACACAAAATGTAAACCAATTAATGATAATCCAATCAAAGATCATATGGTGTCTACTCCTCTTGTAAGTGATCCAGATTCCACATGTTCATCAAATGAATCTGACACTAAACAAAAGGAGGCCACTTCAAAGGGAAAAGGTAAAATGCCTTGTATTAATCTAAACAAAGAGTTTGAAAAGGTTAGTGTTAAGTCTAGTTCAAAAATTGTCAAATCTGAACCTAAAAAGACCAGTAATGTTAACCAATCACATGCATCATGTCTAAGTCCAGAAAATAGAAAAGAAAAAGATGTTAACACTGTTAAAGCAATTAACTTTGTTAAACCGGACAAAACATCTAAACAATCAGATTCGAAACCCAAACAAAGTAAAGTCACCCAGGTGTCACATACATCTCCACAAAAGCTGTTAAATCGTAAAGTCAAAAGTAGAGCTTGCTATAGTTGTGGAGAGTATGGACACATTGTGTCTCATTGTCCTTACTATCAGACACCGAGGAGAAATTTGAACTCTCTGAACAAAACCCAAGCTCTTTTAAGAGGAACTCAGTGACGTCCCCTAAAAGAGATAGTGTACCGAAAGTTCAACACATTAGCCAGTTGTCTGTTTATCACAAACAGGCCTTACACAAAGTTGGCTTATGGAAGGAGAAATCAACCTCATTGTCTGATAATAAGAACAAGAAGACATCTAAACTTCCCTCACCCTCGAATGGTCAATGGGTTACCTTTATGATGTGTGATGCCTCTGGGAAACCCAAGCCAGTGAAGGCTTGGGTCCCTAACATGAACTAATGTTTTCAAACTGATTGCGCAGGGTGTTCGATATAGTGCTGAGACCAACACATGGATTGTAGACAGCGGATCATCCAGGCACATGACAGGGAACAGGGATCTCTTATCAAACGTCAAACAGATAAAAGGAGGTCACGTTTTGTTTGCTCGAAACAAAGGTGGGTACATCATAGGTCAAGGGGAATTAGGTAATCAGAAAGTGAAGTTTGACAAGGTAAACTACGTTCAAAACTTTAGAATAACTTGCTTTCTATTTCTCAAATTTATGATGAAGACTTAAGGTAGTGTTTGACAACAAGAAGTGCTATGTCCTCAAGAAGGACTATGTCATCCCGGAGGATCAAGTATTGATGTCTGCCTCAAGATATAAGGATCTTTATGTCTTGGATCTATCAAAGGCCTCCACAACGGATCATGAAGTTCAGTGTTCTTGTCAAAAGCTACTGAGAAGGAATCCATCTCCTAGCATAGGAGAATGGGACACATTAATCAAGGATGAATCACCTGATCCAGAATGATCTAGTGAAAGGAGTTAACATCAAAAACTTCCAACTTCTGGATTGCTGTGTTGCGTGCAAGAAGGGGAAACAGACGAAGAAGTCTTATAAGGAAAAGAAAGTTCACTCCATCGAACTTCCTCTTGAACTTCTTCACATGGATCTATTTGGTCCAGTCAGTACAAGAAGCATCGTAGGCGACTTGTACTGCTATATAGTTACTGATGACTACTCAAGATTCACTTGGGTGATGTTTCTGAAATCCAAATTAGAAACATTTGAGTCATTCAAGGAGTTAGTAACTACACTGGAGTCCCTATACAAGTTAAAGGTACGTCAAGTGCGCTCAGACAACGAAACCGAATTCAAGAATCAATGGATGGAGGCTTACTACAAGGAAAAGGGAATTGTGCATCAGTTCACTTCTGCCTACACTCCTCAGATGAACAGCATTGCTGAGAGGAAGAATCGCAGCTTGATAGAGATGGCACGGACGATGCTAGCAACTCAAAACTGCCAATCCAATTCTGGAATGAAGCAGTTGCAAATGCATGTTATACACTAAATAGAGTTCTGGTAGTTAAACACCATGGAAAGACGTGCTACGAGTTACTACAACGATGTAAACCCAATCTAGAGTATCTCGAGCCGTTTGGCGCTTCGTGCACCCTACTAAAGAAGACTTGGGAGGGAAAATTCAGCGAGAAGGCTGATGAAGGTATCTTTCTAGGATACAACATACCGAAGAAGAAGGTCTACAACAACTCAACGGGTCAGGTAGAAGTATGGTGTAATGTTGATGTTCAGAGATACACCACACCACCTGCTGAAAAAGGACCCGCCTTCTTTTTCGACTATGATGGATTCTTCAATTCCTTCAACATATCACTCTTCACTTCTGATGATGAATTAGCAACAAAGATGATGTATGATGTTCTAAACACACCATCTCAGGAATCTACATCATCCAACATACAAGGTGATTCATCTACCAACTCAGGGGGAGAACTTGCAAACAGTGACTCTTCCTCTGATGAAGAAGCTGTGGAGACTGATCAAAATAATCAGGAGCAATAGGTTCCCCCTACCGGTAGTCCACAAGCATATGACATTGATGCCTCTATGTCTTCAGAACCGCAGACTCCTACTGCCTCAGATACTGAATCGAATGTTCATAATCTTGACTCTGAGGTAGTTGTTCCAACCACTCCTGGTTGACGACTAAATGTGTATCACCCTTTAGATAATGTCATTGGAGATGTGAGATCAGGAGTTCAGACCAGAAATCAGTTGTACTTAGCTGATTATGCCTCAGTGATGGAAAAGGGTTACATTCATGATGGTGCATATCGTTGCTTTGTGTCTCAATTTGAGCTAAAGTATGTTAGTGAAGCCCTGAATGATGAGGCATGGGTGAGTTCCATGCAAGAAGAAATTCTTCAGTTCAAGAAGTTAGGTGTGCGGACTCTGGTGGATAGACCTAAAGGTGCTAAGGTGATTGGCACAAAATGGGTCTTGAAATGCAAGAAAGATGATCAAGGTGTGATCATCAGAAAAAAGGCTCAACTTGTTGTCCAAGGATTTTGACAAGTCGAGGGCATTGACTACAATCAAGTGTTTGCACCCATGGCATGAATGGAAGAAATCCGCATCTTCCTTGCCTATGCATCTTATATGAAGATTAAAGTTTATCAACTTGATATAAAGAGTGCTTTCCTTCATGGTGAAATAAGAGAGACAATGTACATAAGTCAACCCGAGGGATTTGAGGATCCATATCATCGGGACAGAGTTTACAAACTCGACAAGGCTTTATATGGGCTTCATCAAGCTCCAGAGCCTGGTATGAGAAACTCTCGACTCACCTTGTGAAACACGGTTTTCGCAGAGGTGTCATTGACTGTACACTATTCATAAAAGAAAAGGATGGAGATTTACTGCTTGTCCAAATCTATTCGATGACATAATCTTCGGTTAAAGAACGAATATCTATGTAAAGAGTTTGAAGCAGTAATGAAGGCTGAGTTTGAGATGAGTGCCATGGGAGAGATGAATTCTTTCTTGGGTTATAGGTGGATCAGACACCAAAAGGGATTTTCCTACATCAGACCAAGTATGTAGGAGATATCCTCAGTCGGTTTGACATGGAGAATGCTTCCACAGTTGGGACTCCACTTGCTACAAACCATGATGTAGCACCCAACGAGAATGGTGATCTGGTCGATGCCACCATGTACCGAGGTATGATTGGATCTCTCATGTACCTCACTCCCTCAAGACCTGATATCATGTACGTGACATGTTTATGTTCAAGATATCAGGCAAAGCCAAAAGTTAACCATCTCATAGGGGTCAAAAGGATCTTTCGTTATCTGAAGGGTACTCCAACTCTCGTGTTATGGTATCCTCATGACGATGACTTCGAGCTGACAGCGTATAGTGACTTGGATTACGGTGGCTGCAAGATGAACTATAAGTCTACTTCAGCGTATGTCAATTCTTTAGGAGGAGATTAGTGACCTAGCAGTGTAATAAGCAGACCTCGGTTGCTTTGTCAACCTGTGAAGCCGAATACGTTGCTGCTGCAAGCTGCTGTTCACAAATCATATGGATTCAATAGCAAATGCGGGATTGTGGTTTGAAATTCTCTTCTAATCCTATTTTTGTTGATAACTCTGTTGCGATTGCAGTAACTAAAAATCCAGTCCAACATCCTAAGACCAAACACATCGGCATAAAATATCACTTTATACGTGATTGCTTTGAAAAGAACTTAATCGATGTGATTAAAATAAATATGATTTTCAACGTGCTGACCTCTATACAAAGGCTTTTGACAAACCACGTTTTCTATATCTGTTAGAGGTCAACGTCGTTAAAAAGAAAAGTGATGTAATTCCCGATGATGACCATGTGTAGTCCGAAGCATACTGTCCATCTGTCTTTCAATTTTATTTTATTTTTATTTTGCTTAGTAGCGTAATTAAATTAATGTTATTCGGTCGCCTATTAAAATCCTAAAAAACGTAGATCAGTTATGGTTTTAGAATTTTAGGGGGAGAATAGGTCAGTTAGTAACATTAACAAAAAAAACCAGGGAGAAGGAGAGGCTAGCTGATAGAAAGTAGATCGTATCTGTGATACCGATTCAATGACTTTGGAAAATGATAGTACACATGTACAAATCACTTGGAACTTTAAAAGATTAGATAAAATAATATGCAAAGTTCAAGGTATAAGCCTGTGTAGTCTGAGCAGTATAAAAGGAAAAATGATAGTAAAACTAGCTACTACTAAGATAAAACAAAGAAAGTAGACCTAGAGTTGCTAGACTACAGATGATATGTCGGTAGATTCAACACAATAGACGATAGACCTTATTGGTGATCTCAAGAACAAACTAACTTGTTCAACAAGCTGTTGGTTAACATCTTATCCCTGGTTAACATAATCAACAATTCCAATAAGGGGTGACAAGCAGAATAAATGCCACAAATATGTGCGTATGACCAAAATATGAGCAAAAGCAATTAAACTAATAACTTCTGTTGTTGGTGAGATCTGTGCAAAAAGATTAAAAAAGCTCAAACAAGAAGATAGGTTATATGCCTCTCTGTTGTGCGGTGGCACTGACCTGAGGATAAGCATAACCTATATATTCTAGACTTCATGTTGTTTGCCGCCTCTCTGTTGTGTGGTGGCACTGACCTAAGGCTTGGCTTCTCTCTAAAAGTTCTAAGATTAGTCTCTTCTTGAAAACTACCCTGAGACCGCTCAAAAATCTCCTGAGGAATGTTGATTACCATATAAGTGTGGGATCCACAATACTTGTTGAAATAATCAAACCTAAACTATTACCAATCTGTGTCAAAAGTCTATGTATGGATTTAAGAGGACCAGTATACTGACAATCATTGTGGCTGCAATTCTTGAAAGTCCAAATCAAGGTGGGATCTAATAGTACTAGTATGATTTCCTAAACTTGCTAACGACTCTAGATGAAAAACAAGAATTGTTCATCAAAAGGTGTTGATAATGTGTCCCAAATGATTTGACTTGACTATATGATTCCAAATTGAATTGGTCCAGTTATGGTCGAAATTAATTGAAGCTGCCTATTCCAAATTAATTGCCTTTCTTTCTTTTATTCTTTATATCATCTCATTAAAAAATAACCGGACGTTACATCACCGCTTTAACTAAAACGTTCGTCGATCACTTCCGTCATCAATTGTAAAAGTAAATCATCAAAATCTTCCATTGCAACAATCCCTTGTGTATCCATAACTACAAACTAGATAAAAAATGTAAGTATATAATTAACTATTATGTTTAATAAAATATAAAAGCTTACACGGATAGGGAAATCATATTAACATAATTGACAAAGTTCTTTATATACTTGAAGGGCCAAAGGCGAGGAGTTGTGCCGAAGGAGAGAAAGGAGGAGTGGGGAGGTGACGAGGGAGAAATGTTGGGGGTGGGGGCTCGTTGAAGGAGAGGAAGAAAGAGAGGGAAGCGAAGGGGGTGAAGGGGCGGGGGTAGGGGCTGCGCTGAAGGAGAGGAAGGAGGAGGGGGAGGCAGCAGGGAGATGGGGCAGTGGTGGGGGGGCTACGCTGAAGGAAGAAGGAGGGGGAGGTGGTGGTGGTGGGGAAGCCGAAGGAGTAAGGAGGAATTCAAAGAGGAGGTACTTTTACGAGGGAAAACAAAACATTTCATGTTATATTTGACCTAAAGGGGCGAGTATGGCTCATAAGGGGCGGGTATGGCTCATAAGGGGTGGTTCTTTGGTGTTATAAGGGGCCGTTTGAACCACCCCTAAAGGTGGCATATAGGGCGGTTGAAATTCCCGCCTCTAAAGATATTTATTATTTTTTTCAATATGACATAAGTGGTGGTTTAGAACCGCCTCTAAAGGTAAGACATCTGTTTTGGTAACGGATTGTTCATATGTATTTGTTTTATTTATCGTATCCATTACTACCATCAAATGTCCATTTTACTTTTTAAATGAATAAAATATCTGACTCACCAATTTTATGATAACGTTTTTAAGTATTTTTTTCAAGTAGATAAGACGAAATCTCAAGAAATACATATCATAGGAAATAAGTCATACATCGAATACGTTTTTGAAAAGATTTTACTTGTATTACTTAATAGGATATGGTCATATGGACGAAATGTTAAGGTAATTTTATTTTGATGAACAATGTGGTCGTTAAACATTTGATTTAGAATGTAGAACTCCGAGTTTTAAGGTTATGTATCCGTTAGTATGTTTGTGTTTGTGATAATCATATGCTCTGGAAGCCATACGTTACGACTCGTGTTTCCATTCATGGCGGGGTGTGACAATAACAACTACTTTCATACTATTGTTATAAGAAATGGTAATACCGAAATAAATACATACAATTTACCACTATATATACATTTATGTAAATATTTTAACAAGATAATATTTTAACATGTTATATATACATTTATATGATAATATTTTGACATGTTCATATATATTTAAATTTTAAATAGAGAATTAATACGACGTTCTCATATACCGTTAAAATAGAGTTCCGGCAAAGTGCGGGTCTAACCCGCTATGATAGATTATACAATTAATAAAAGCAACTGCGTAAATTTGTGTTGTTATGAGTTCGAAACCAGCAAAATTATATATTAACTGCATACTTGTATTTTCCTATGCACAACAAAAAGTTTTAAGGAGCGAAGTTATCTGTACCAGTACAAAAAAGGGCAAAAGGGACGGGTATTAGGTCATAGGGGTGGTTTTTAGCCCGTCCCATGCGGCTACGCACCTTATAATATATTTTCATATTGGGCGGTTCTCATAATCGGCGGTTTATGAACCGCCCCTTATGTACATCAATAAGGGGCGGTTTTTGAACCCCCCTTTATGTACATTACATAAGGGGTGGTTTTTAAACCCCCCCCCCACCCGTTTATACATCAATAAGGGGCGGTTTTAAAACCCCTCTTTATGTTCAAACAATGAAAAAAAATATTGTTTAATATCTAGATTTATTTTCTGATACAAACTACTAAATCAACCAAACTTTATAAGATTGCGTATCAAAATATCATACATTATGCATCAAATGTTCAAAATCAATTCAATACACGACATCTAGACGAAAAGCATGTATATACACAAAAAATCCTAAGATAAATAAATCGAAAACATCACCGTTTTCACTAAAACGTTCGTCGATTACTTCCGTCATCAATTGTAAAAGTAAATCATCAAACTCTTCCATTCCAACAATCCTTTGTGTATCTATAACTACAAACTAGATAAAAAAATTGTAAGTATATAATTTACTATTATGTTTAATAAACTATACAAAAACTTACATGGATGGGGAAATCATGTTACATAATTGACAAGTCCTTTATATGCTTGAAGGGACCAAGGCGAAGAGTTGCACCGAAGGAGAGGAAGGAGGAGTGGGGAGGTGGAGGGGGAGAAAGGGTGGGGGTGGGGGGCTCGTTGAAGGAGAGGAAGAAGGAGGGGGAGGTGAAGGGCGTGAAGGGGCGGGGGTGGGTAGTTGCGCTAAAGGAGAGGAAGGAGGAAGGGAAGGCAGCAGGGAGATGGGGCAGTGGTAGGGGGCTGCGCTGAAGGAAGAAGGAGGGGGAGGCGGTGGTGATGGGGAAGCCGAAGGAGTAAGGAGGAGTTTGAAGAGGAGATAGTTTTAGGAGGGAAAACAAAAATTTCATGTTATATTTGACCAAAAGGGGCGGGTATGGCTCATAAGGGGCGGATATGGCTCATAAGGGGCGGGTATGGCTCATAAGGGGCGGATATGGCTCATAAGGGGCGGGTATGGCTCATAAGGGGCGGGCGGTCAAAAGGGGCGGGTATGAGGTCATAAGGGGTGGTTCTTTGGTGTTATAAGGGGCGGTTTGGAACCACCCCTAAAGGTGACATATAGGGCAGTTGAAATAGCCGCCTCAAAAAGTATTTATTATTTTTTTCAATATGACATACGGGGCGGTTTAGAACCGCCTATAAAGGTAACACATTTGTTTTGGTAACGGATTGTTCATATGTATTTGTTTTATTTATCGTATCCATTATTACCATCAAACGTCAATTTTACTTTTTAAATGAATAAACTCTAGGACTCACCAATTTTATGGAAACATTTTTAAGTATTTTTTTCAAGTAAATAAGACGAAATCTCAAGAAGTACATATCATAAGAATAAGTCATACATTGAATACGTTTTTGAAAAGATTTTACTTCTATAACTTAATAGGATTGGATCATATGGACGAAATCTTAAGATAATTTATTTTGATGAACAAGGTGGTCGTTAAACATTTGGTTTAGAATGTAGAACTCCGAGTTTTAAGGTTATGTATCTGTTAGTATGTTTGTGTTTGTGATAATCATATGCTCTGGAAGGCATATGTTACGACTCGTGTTTCCATTCGTGGCGGGGTGTGACAATAATAACTATTGTTATACTATTGTTATAAGGACTAAAAAAATGCATACAATTTACCACTATATTTATATTTATGTAAACATTTTAACAAGATAATATTTTAACATGTTATATATACATTTATATGATAATATATTAACATGTTCATATATATTAAATTTTAAATAGAGAATTAATACGACGTTCTCATATACGTTCAAATTAGAGTTCCGGCGAAGTGCGGGTCTAACCCGCTATTTATAGATTATGCATTTAATAAAAGCAACTGCGTAAATTTGTGTTGTTATGAGTTCGAAACCAGCAAAAATATATATTAACTGCATACTTGTATTTTCCTATGCACATCAAAACGTTTTAAGGAGCGAAGTTATCTGTACTAGTACAAAAAAGGGCAAAAGGGTGGGTAATTAGGTCATAAGGGGCGGTTTTTAGCCCGTCCCATGTGCCTACGCACCTTATAATATATTTTCATATCTGGCGGTTCTCATAAAGGGCGGTTTTTGAACCGCCCCTTATGTACATCAATAAGGGGCGGTTTTTGAAACCCCCCCCCCTTTATGTACATTACATAAGGGGTGGTTTTTAAACCACCCCCCTTATACATCAATAAGGGGCGGTTTTAAAACCCCTCTTTATGTTCAATAATGAAAAAAAAAATTGTTGTTTAATATCTAGATTTATTTTCTCATACAAACTGCTCAATCAACCAAAATTTATAAGATTGTGTATCAAAATATCATACATTATGTATCAAACGTTCAAAATCAATTCAGTACACGACATCTAGACGAAAAGCTTGTATATACACAAAAAATCCTAAGATAAATAAATCGAAAACATCGCCATTTTAACTAAAA
The DNA here is from genome assembly GCA_025506515.1 of Flaveria trinervia. Lineage (NCBI taxonomy): Eukaryota > Viridiplantae > Streptophyta > Magnoliopsida > Asterales > Asteraceae > Flaveria > Flaveria trinervia. The sequence goes on from CM046444.1 coordinate 91,514,532, forward strand.
CGTTCGTCGATCACTTTCGTCATCAATTGTAAATATAATCATCAAACTCTTCCATTGCAACAATCCCTTGTGTATCCGTAAGTACAAACAAGATAAAAAAATTGTAAGTATATAATTTACTATTATGTTTAATAAAATATATAAAAGCTTACACGGATAGGGAAATCATGTTAACATAATTGACAAAGTCCTTTATATGCTTAAAGGGGCAAAGGCGAGGCATTGCACCGAAGGAGAGGAAGGAGGAGTGGGGAGGTGGCGGGGGAGAAGGTTGGGGGTGGGGGGTTCATTGAAGGAGAGGAAAAAAGAGAGGGAGGAGAAGGGGGTGAAGGGGCGGGGTGGGGGCTACGCTGGAGGAGAGGAAGGAGGAGGCGGAGGCAGCGGGGAGATGGGGCAGTGGTGGGGGGGCTACGCTGAAGGAAGAAGGAGGGGGAGGCGGTGGTGGTTGGGAAGTGGAAGGAGTAAGGAGGAGTTCGAAGAGGAGGTACTATTAGGACGGAAAACAAAACATTTCATGTTATATTTAACCTAAAGGGCGGGTATGGCTCATAAGGGGCGGGTATGGCTCATAAGGGGCGGGTCGGTCAAAAGGGACGGGTATGAGCTTATAAGGGGTGGTTCTTTGGTGTTATAAGGGGTGGTTTGGAACCACCCCTAAGGTGGCATATAGCGCGGTCAAAATTCCTGCCTCTAAAGATATTTATTATTTTTTTCAATATGAGGCGGTTTAGAACCGCCTCTAAAGGTAACACATCTGTTTTGGTAACGGATTGTTCATATATATTTGTTTTATTTATCGTATCCATGTTGAACTCCGAGTTTTAAGGTTATGTATCCGTTAGTATGTTTGTGTTTGTGATAATCATATGCTCTAGAAGCCATACCTTACGACTCGTGTTTCCATTCGCGGCGCGGTGTGTGTGACAATAATAACTACTTTTATACTATTGTTATAAGGAATGGTAATACTGAAATAAACACATACAATTTACCACTATATATACATTTATGTAAATATTTTAACATGTTATATATATTTTTATATGATAATATTTTAACATGTTCATATATATTTAAATTTTAAATAGAGATTTAATACGACGTTCTCATATACGTTTAAAATAAAGTTCCGGAGAAGTGTGGGTCTAACCCGTTATTGATAGATTATACAATTAATAAAAGCAACTGCGTAAATTTGTGTTGTTATGAGTTCGAACCAGCAAAAATATATATTAACTGCATACTTGTATTTTCCTATGCACATCAAAAAGCTTTAAGGAGCGAAGTTATATGTACTAGTACAAAAAAGGGCAAAAGGGACGGGTAATTAGGTCATAAGGGGTGGTTTTTAGCCCGTCCCATGTGGCTACGCACCTTATAATATATTTTCATATCGGGCGGTTCCCATAAAGGGCGGTTTTTGAACCGACCCTTATGTACATCAATAAGGGGCGGTTTTTGAACCCCTATTTATGTACATTACATAAGAGGTGATTTTAAACCCCCCCCCCCCTATACATCAATAAGGGACGGTTTTAAAACCCCTCTTTATGTTCAAATAATGAAAAAAATTATTGTTTAATATCTAGATTTATTTTCTGATACAAACTGCTCAATCAACCAAAATTTATAAGATTGCGTATCAAAATATCATACATTATGTATCAAACGTTCAAAATCAATTCAATACACGACATCTAGACGAAAAGCTTGTATATACACAAAAAATCCTAAGATAAATAAATCGAAAACATCGCCATTTTAACTAAAACGTTCGTCGATCACTTCCGTCATCAATTGTAAAAGTAAATCATCAAACTCTTCCATTGCAACAATCCCTTGTGTATCCGTAAGTACAAACTAGATAAAAAAATTATAAGTATATAATTTACTATTATGTTTAATAAAATATATAAAAGCTTACACGGATAGCGAAATCATGTTAACATAATTGACAAAGTCCTTTATATGCTTAAGGGGCAAAGGCGAGGAATTGCACCGAAGGAGAGGAAGGAGGAGTGGGGAGGTGGCGGGGGAGAAAGGTTGGGGGTGGGGGGCTCGTTGAAGGAGAGGAAGAAAGAGAGGGAGGAGAAGGGGGTGAAGGGGTGGGGGTGGGGGCTGCGCTGAAGGAAGAAGGAGGGGGAGGCGGTGGTGGTGGGGAAGCCGAAGGAGTAAGGAGGAGTTCGAAGAGGAGGTATTATTAGGAGGGAAAACAAAACATTTCATGTTATATTTGACCTAAAGAGGCGAGTATGGCTCATAAGGGGCGAGTATGGCTCATAAGGGGCGGGTATGGCTCATAAGGGGTGGGTATGGCTCACAAGGGGCGGGTCGGTCAAAAGGGGCGGGTATGAGCTCATAAGGGGTGGTTCTTTGGTGTTATAAGGGGTGGTTTGGAACCACCCCTAAAGGTGCCATATAGGGCGGTCGAAATTCCCGCCTCAAAAGATATTTATTATTTTTTTCAATATGACATAAGGGGCGGTTTAGAACCGCCTCTAAAGGTAACACATCTGTTTTGGTAACAGATTGTTCATATGTATTTGTTTTATTTATCGTATCCATTATTACCATCAAACGTCGATTTAGAATGTAGAACTCCGAGTTTTAAGGTTATGTATCCGTTAGTATGTTTGTGTTTGTGATAATCATATGCTCTAGAAGCCATACCTTACGACTCATGTTTCCATTCGCGGCGGGGTGTGTGTGACAATAATAACTACTTTTATACTATTGTTATAAGGAATGGTAATACCGAAATAATACATACAATCTACCACTATATATACATTTCTGTAAATATTTTAACATGTTATATATACTTTTATATGATACTATTTTAACATGTTCATATATATTTAAATTTTAAATAGAGATTTAATACGACGTTCTCATATACGTTTAAAATAAAGTTCCGGCGAAGTGTGGGTCTAACCTGTTATTGATAGATTATACAATTAATAAAAGCAACTGCGTAAATTTGTGTTGTTATGAGTTTGAAACCAGCAATAATATATATTAACTGCATACTTATATTTTCCTATGCACATCAAAAAGCTTTAAGGAGCGAAGTTATTTGTACTAGTACAAAAATGGGCAAAAGGGGCGGGTAATTAGATCATAAGGGGCGTTTTTAGCCCGTCCCATGTGGCTACGCACCTTATAATATATTTTCATATCGGGCGGTTCTCATAAAGGGCGGTTTTTGAACCGACCCTTATGTACATCAATAAGGGGCGGTTTTTGAATCTCCCTTTATGTACATTACATAAGAGGTGGTTTTTAAACCCCCCCCCCTCCCTTATACATCAATAAGGGACGGTTTTAAAACCCCTCTTTATGTTCAAATAATGAAAAAAAATTGTTGTTTAATATCTAGATTTATTTTCTGATACAAACTGCTCAATCAACCAAAATTTATAAGATTGCGTATCAAAATATCATACATTATGTATCAAACGTTCAAAATCAATTCAATACACAACATCTAGACGAAAAGCTTGTATATACACAAAAAATCCTAAGATAAATAAATCGAAAACATCGCCATTTTAACTAAAACGTTCGTCGATCACTTCCGTCATTAATTGTAAAAGTAAATCATCAACTCTTCCATTGCAACAATCCCTTGCGTATCCGTAAGTACAAACTAGATAAAAAAATTATAAGTATATAATTTACTATTATGTTTAATAAAATATAAAAGCTTACACGGATAGCGAAATCATGTTAACATAATTGACAAAGTCCATTATATGCTTAAAGGGGCAAAGGCGAGGAATTGCACCGAAGGAGAGGAAGGAGGAGTGGGGAGGTGGCGGGGGAGAAAGGTTGGGGTTAGGGAGCTCGTTGAAGGAGAGGAAGAAAGAGAGGGAGGAGAAGGGGGTGAAGGGGCGTGGGTGGGGGGTTGCGCTGAAGGAGAGGAAGGAGGAGGGGGAGGCAGCAGGGAGATGGGGCAGTGGTGGGGGGCTACGCTGAAGGAAGAAGGAGGGGGAGGTGGTGGTGGTGGGGAAGCCGAAGGAGTAAGGAGGAATTCAAAGAGGAGGTACTTTTACGAGGGAAAACAAAACATTTCATGTTATATTTGACCTAAAGGGGCGAGTATGGCTCATAAGGGGCGGGTATGGCTCATAAGGGGTGGTTCTTTGGTGTTATAAGGGGCCGTTGGAACCACCCCTAAAGGTGGCATATAGGGCGGTTGAAATTCCGCCTCTAAAGATATTTATTATTTTTTTCAATATGACATAAGTGGTGGTTTAGAACCGCCTCTAAAGGTAAGACATCTGTTTTGGTAACGGATTGTTCATATGTATTTGTTTTATTTATCGTATCCATTACTACCATCAAATGTCCATTTTACTTTTTAATGAATAAAATATCTGACTCACCAATTTTATGATAACGTTTTTAAGTATTTTTTTCAAGTAGATAAGACGAAATCTCAAGAAATACATATCATAGGAAATAAGTCATACATCGAATACGTTTTTGAAAAGATTTTACTTGTATTACTTAATAGGATATGGTCATATGGACGAAATGTTAAGGTAATTTTATTTTGATGAACAATGTGGTCGTTAAACATTTGATTTAGAATGTAGAACTCCGAGTTTTAAGGTTATGTATCCGTTAGTATGTTTGTGTTTGTGATAATCATATGCTCTGGAAGCCATACGTTACGACTCGTGTTTCCATTCATGGCGGGGTGTGACAATAACAACTACTTTCATACTATTGTTATAAGAAATGGTAATACCGAAATAAATACATACAATTTACCACTATATATACATTTATGTAAATATTTTAACAAGATAATATTTTAACATGTATATATACATTTATATGATAATATTTTGACATGTTCATATATATTTAAATTTTAAATAGAGAATTAATACGACGTTCTCATATACCGTTAAAATAGAGTTCCGGCAAAGTGCGGGTCTAACCCGCTATTGATAGATTATACAATTAATAAAAGCAACTGCGTAAATTTGTGTTGTTATGAGTTCGAAACCAGCAAAATTATATATAACTGCATACTTGTATTTTCCTATGCACAACAAAAAGTTTTAAGGAGCGAAGTTATCTGTACCAGTACAAAAAAGGGCAAAAGGGACGGGTAATTAGGTCATAAGGGGTGGTTTTTAGCCCGTCCCATGCGGCTACGCACCTTATAATATATTTTCATATTGGGCGGTTCTCATAATCGGCGGTTTATGAACCGCCCCTTATGTACATCAATAAGGGGCGGTTTTTGAACCCCCCTTTATGTACATTACATAAGGGGTGGTTTTTAAACCCCCCCCCCACCCGGTTATACATCAATAAGGGGCGGTTTTAAAACCCCTCTTTATGTTCAAACAATGAAAAAAAATATTGTTTAATATCTAGATTTATTTTCTGATACAAACTACTAAATCAACCAAACTTTATAAGATTGCGTATCAAAATATCATACATTATGCATCAAATGTTCAAAATCAATTCAATACACGACATCTAGACGAAAAGCATGTATATACACAAAAAATCCTAAGATAAATAAATCGAAAACATCACCGTTTTCACTAAAACGTTCGTCGATTACTTCCGTCATCAATTGTAAAAGTAAATCATCAACTCTTCCATTCCAACAATCCTTTGTGTATCTATAACTACAAACTAGATAAAAAAATTGTAAGTATATAATTTACTATTATGTTTAATAAACTATACAAAAACTTACATGGATGGGGAAATCATGTTAACATAATTGACAAAGTCCTTTATATGCTTGAAGGGACCAAGGCGAAGAGTTGCACCGAAGGAGAGGAAGGAGGAGTGGGGAGGTGGAGGGGGAGAAAGGGTGGGGGTGGGGGGCTCGTTGAAGGAGAGGAAGAAGGAGGGGGAGGTGAAGGGCGTGAAGGGGCGGGGGTGGGTAGTTGCGCTAAAGGAGAGGAAGGAGGAAGGGAAGGCAGCAGGGAGATGGGGCAGTGGTAGGGGGCTGCGCTGAAGGAAGAAGGAGGGGGAGGCGGTGGTGATGGGGAAGCCGAAGGAGTAAGGAGGAGTTTGAAGAGGAGATAGTTTTAGGAGGGAAAACAAAATATTTCATGTTATATTTGACCAAAAGGGGCGGGTATGGCTCATAAGGGGCGGATATGGCTCATAAGGGGGGGTATGGCTCATAAGGGGCGGATATGGCTCATAAGGGGCGGGTATGGCTCATAAGGGGCGGGCCGGTCAAAAGGGGCGGGTATGAGGTCATAAGGGGTGGTTCTTTGGTGTTATAAGGGGCGGTTTGAAACCACCCCTAAAGGTGACATATAGGGCAGTTGAAATAGCCGCCTCAAAAAGTATTTATTATTTTTTTCAATATGACATACGGGGCGGTTTAGAACCGCCTATAAAGGTAACACATTTGTTTTGGTAACGGATTGTTCATATGTATTTGTTTTATTTATCGTATCCATTATTACCATCAAACGTCAATTTTACTTTTTAAATGAATAAACTCTAGGACTCACCAATTTTATGGTAACATTTTTAAGTATTTTTTTCAAGTAAATAAGACGAAATCTCAAGAAGTACATATCATAAGAAATAAGTCATACATTGAATACGTTTTTGAAAAGATTTTACTTCTATAACTTAATAGGATTGGATCATATGGACGAAATCTTAAGATAATTTATTTTGATGAACAAGGTGGTCGTTAAACATTGGTTTAGAATGTAGAACTCCGAGTTTTAAGGTTATGTATCTGTTAGTATGTTTGTGTTTGTGATAATCATATGCTCTGGAAGGCATATGTTACGACTCGTGTTTCCATTCGTGGCGGGGTGTGACAATAATAACTATTGTTATACTATTGTTATAAGGACTAAAAAAATGCATACAATTTACCACTATATTTATATTTATGTAAACATTTTAACAGATAATATTTTAACATGTTATATATACATTTATATGATAATATATTAACATGTTCATATATATTTAAATTTTAAATAGAGAATTAATACGACGTTCTCATATACGTTCAAATTAGAGTTCCGGCGAAGTGCGGGTCTAACCCGCTATTTATAGATTATGCATTTAATAAAAGCAACTGCGTAAATTTGTGTTGTTATGAGTTCGAAACCAGCAAAAATATATATTAACTGCATACTTGTATTTTCCTATGCACATCAAAACGTTTTAAGGAGCGAAGTTATCTGTACTAGTACAAAAAAGGGCAAAAGGGTGGGTAATTAGGTCATAAGGGGCGGTTTTTAGCCCGTCCCATGTGCCTACGCACCTTATAATATATTTTCATATCTGGCGGTTCTCATAAAGGGCGGTTTTTGAACCGCCCCTTATGTACATCAATAAGGGGCGGTTTTTGAAACCCCCCCCCCTTTATGTACATTACATAAGGGGTGGTTTTTAAACCACCCCCCTTATACATCAATAAGGGGCGGTTTTAAAACCCCTCTTTATGTTCAAATAATGAAAAAAAATTGTTGTTTAATATCTAGATTTATTTTCTCATACAAACTGCTCAATCAACCAAAATTTATAAGATTGTGTATCAAAATATCATACATTATGTATCAAACGTTCAAAATCAATTCAGTACACGACATCTAGACGAAAAGCTTGTATATACACAAAAAATCCTAAGATAAATAAATCGAAAACATCGCCATTTTAACTAAAACGTTCGTCGATCACTTTCGTCATCAATTGTAAATATAATCATCAAACTCTTCCATTGCAACAATCCCTTGTGTATCCGTAAGTACAAACAAGATAAAAAAATTGTAAGTATATAATTTACTATTATGTTTAATAAAATATATAAAAGCTTACACGGATAGGGAAATCATGTTAACATAATTGACAAGTCCTTTATATGCTTAAAGGGGCAAAGGCGAGGCATTGCACCGAAGGAGAGGAAGGAGGAGTGGGGAGGTGGCGGGGGAGAAAGGTTGGGGGTGGGGGGTTCATTGAAGGAGAGGAAAAAAGAGAGGGAGGAGAAGGGGGTGAAGGGGCGGGGTGGGGGCTACGCTGGAGGAGAGGAAGGAGGAGGCGGAGGCAGCGGGGAGATGGGGCAGTGGTGGGGGGGCTACGCTGAAGGAAGAAGGAGGGGGAGGCGGTGGTGGTTGGGAAGTGGAAGGAGTAAGGAGGAGTTCGAAGAGGAGGTACTATTAGGACGGAAAACAAAACATTTCATGTTATATTTAACCTAAAGGGGCGGGTATGGCTCATAAGGGGCGGGTATGGCTCATAAGGGGCGGGTCGGTCAAAAGGGACGGGTATGAGCTTATAAGGGGTGGTTCTTTGGTGTTATAAGGGGTGGTTTGGAACCACCCCTAAAGGTGGCATATAGCGCGGTCAAAATTCCTGCCTCTAAAGATATTTATTATTTTTTTCAATATGAGGCGGTTTAGAACCGCCTCTAAAGGTAACACATCTGTTTTGGTAACGGATTGTTCATATATATTTGTTTTATTTATCGTATCCATGTTGAACTCCGAGTTTTAAGGTTATGTATCCGTTAGTATGTTTGTGTTTGTGATAATCATATGCTCTAGAAGCCATACCTTACGACTCGTGTTTCCATTCGCGGCGCGGTGTGTGTGACAATAATAACTACTTTTATACTATTGTTATAAGGAATGGTAATACTGAAATAAACACATACAATTTACCACTATATATACATTTATGTAAATATTTTAACATGTTATATATATTTTTATATGATAATATTTTAACATGTTCATATATATTTAAATTTTAAATAGAGATTTAATACGACGTTCTCATATACGTTTAAAATAAAGTTCCGGAGAAGTGTGGGTCTAACCCGTTATTGATAGATTATACAATTAATAAAAGCAACTGCGTAAATTTGTGTTGTTATGAGTTCGAAACCAGCAAAAATATATATTAACTGCATACTTGTATTTTCCTATGCACATCAAAAAGCTTTAAGGAGCGAAGTTATATGTACTAGTACAAAAAAGGGCAAAAGGGGCGGGTAATTAGATCATAAGGGGCGGTTTTTAGCCCGTCCCATGTGGCTACGCACCTTATAATATATTTTCATATCGGGCGGTTCCCATAAAGGGCGGTTTTTGAACCGACCCTTATGTACATCAATAAGGGGCGGTTTTTGAACCCCTATTTATGTACATTACATAAGAGGTGATTTTAAACCCCCCCCCCCCTATACATCAATAAGGGACGGTTTTAAAACCCCTCTTTATGTTCAAATAATGAAAAAAATTATTGTTTAATATCTAGATTTATTTTCTGATACAAACTGCTCAATCAACCAAAATTTATAAGATTGCGTATCAAAATATCATACATTATGTATCAAACGTTCAAAATCAATTCAATACACGACATCTAGACGAAAAGCTTGTATATACACAAAAAATCCTAAGATAAATAAATCGAAAACATCGCCATTTTAACTAAAACGTTCGTCGATCACTTCCGTCATCAATTGTAAAAGTAAATCATCAAACTCTTCCATTGCAACAATCCCTTGTGTATCCGTAAGTACAAACTAGATAAAAAAATTATAAGTATATAATTTACTATTATGTTTAATAAAATATATAAAAGCTTACACGGATAGCGAAATCATGTTAACATAATTGACAAAGTCCTTTATATGCTTAAAGGGGCAAAGGCGAGGATTGCACCGAAGGAGAGGAAGGAGGAGTGGGGAGGTGGCGGGGGAGAAAGGTTGGGGGTGGGGGGCTCGTTGAAGGAGAGGAAGAAAGAGAGGGAGGAGAAGGGGGTGAAGGGGTGGGGGTGGGGGCTGCGCTGAAGGAAGAAGGAGGGGGAGGCGGTGGTGGTGGGGAAGCCGAAGGAGTAAGGAGGAGTTCGAAGAGGAGGTATTATTAGGAGGGAAAACAAAACATTTCATGTTATATTTGACCTAAAGAGGCGAGTATGGCTCATAAGGGGCGAGTATGGCTCATAAGGGGGGGTATGGCTCATAAGGGGTGGGTATGGCTCACAGGGGCGGGTCGGTCAAAAGGGGCGGGTATGAGCTCATAAGGGGTGGTTCTTTGGTGTTATAAGGGGTGGTTTGGAACCACCCCTAAAGGTGCCATATAGGGCGGTCGAAATTCCCGCCTCAAAAGATATTTATTTTTTTTCAATATGACATAAGGGGCGGTTTAGAACCGCCTCTAAAGGTAACACATCTGTTTTGGTAACAGATTGTTCATATGTATTTGTTTTATTTATCGTATCCATTATTACCATCAAACGTCGATTTAGAATGTAGAACTCCGAGTTTTAAGGTTATGTATCCGTTAGTATGTTTGTGTTTGTGATAATCATATGCTCTAGAAGCCATACCTTACGACTCATGTTTCCATTCGCGGCGGGGTGTGTGTGACAATAATAACTACTTTTATACTATTGTTATAAGGAATGGTAATACCGAAATAAATACATACAATCTACCACTATATATACATTTCTGTAAATATTTTAACATGTTATATATACTTTTATATGATACTATTTTAACATGTTCATATATATTTAAATTTTAAATAGAGATTTAATACGACGTTCTCATATACGTTTAAAATAAAGTTCCGGCGAAGTGTGGGTCTAACCTGTTATTGATAGATTATACAATTAATAAAAGCAACTGCGTAATTTGTGTTGTTATGAGTTTGAAACCAGCAATAATATATATTAACTGCATACTTATATTTTCCTATGCACATCAAAAAGCTTTAAGGAGCGAAGTTATTTGTACTAGTACAAAAATGGGCAAAAGGGGCGGGTAATTAGATCATAAGGGGCGGTTTTTAGCCCGTCCCATGTGGCTACGCACCTTATAATATATTTTCATATCGGGCGGTTCTCATAAAGGCGGTTTTTGAACCGACCCTTATGTACATCAATAAGGGGCGGTTTTTGAATCTCCCTTTATGTACATTACATAAGAGGTGGTTTTTAAACCCCCCCCCCTCCCTTATACATCAATAAGGGACGGTTTTAAAACCCCTCTTTATGTTCAAATAATGAAAAAAAATTGTTGTTTAATATCTAGATTTATTTTCTGATACAAACTGCTCAATCAACCAAAATTTATAAGATTGCGTATCAAAATATCATACATTATGTATCAAACGTTCAAAATCAATTCAATACACAACATCTAGACGAAAAGCTTGTATATACACAAAAAATCCTAAGATAAATAAATCGAAAACATCGCCATTTTAACTAAAACGTTCGTCGATCACTTCCGTCATTAATTGTAAAAGTAAATCATCAAACTCTTCCATTGCAACAATCCCTTGCGTATCCGTAAGTACAAACTAGATAAAAAAATTATAAGTATATAATTTACTATTATGTTTAATAAAATATATAAAAGCTTACACGGATAGCGAAATCATGTTAACATAATTGACAAAGTCCATTATATGCTTAAAGGGGCAAAGGCGAGGATTGCACCGAAGGAGAGGAAGGAGGAGTGGGGAGGTGGCGGGGGAGAAAGGTTGGGGTTAGGGAGCTCGTTGAAGGAGAGGAAGAAAGAGAGGGAGGAGAAGGGGGTGAAGGGGCGTGGGTGGGGGGTTGCGCTGAAGGAGAGGAAGGAGGAGGGGGAGGTAGCGGGGAGATGGGGCAGTGGTGGGGGGGCTACGCTGAAGTAAGAAAGAGGGGGGGTGGTGGTGGGGAAGCCGAAGGAGTAAAGAGGAGGTACTTTTAGGAGGGAAAACAAAATATTTCATGTTATATTTGACTTAAAGCGGCGAGTATGGCTTATAAGGGGTGGATATGGCTCATAAGAGGCGGGTATGGCTCATAAGGGGCAGGCCGGTCAAAAGGGCGGGCCGGTCAAAAGGGGCGGGTATGAGCTCATAAGGGGTGGTTCTTTGGTGTTATAAGGGGCGGTTTGGAACCACCCCTAAAGGTGGCATATAGGGCGGTCGAAATTCCCGCCTCTAAAGATATTATTATTTTTTTCAATATGACATGAGGGGCGGTTTAGAACCGCCTCTAAAGGTAACACATCTGTTTTGGTAACGGATTGTTCATATGTATTTGTTTTATTTATCGTATCTATTATTACCATCAAACGTCGATTTTACTTTAGAAATGAATAAAATATCTGACTCACCATTTTATGGTAACATTTTTAAGTATTTTTTTCAAGTAAATAAGACGAAATCTCAAGAAATACATATCATAGGAAATAAGTCATACATCGAATACGTTTTTGAAAAGATTTTACTTGTATAACTTAATAGGATTGGGTCATATGGATGAAATCTTAAGGTAATTTTATTTTGATGAACAATGTGATCGTTAAACATTTGATTTAGAATGTAGAACATCGAGTTTTAAGGTTATGTATCCGTTAGTATGTTTGTGTTGTGATAATCATATGCTCTGGAAGCCATACGTTACGACTCGTGTTTCCATTCGCGGCGGGGTGTGACAATAATAACTACTTTTATACTATTGTTATAAGGAATGGTAATACCGAAATAAATACATACAATTTACCACTATATATACATTTATGTAAATATTTTAAGATGATAATATTTTAACATGTTATATATACATTTATACAATAATATTTTAACATGTTCATACATATTGAAGTTTTAAATAGAGAATTAATACAATGATTTCATATACGTTTAAAATAGAGTTCTGGCGAAGTGCGGGTCTAACCCGCTATTGATAGATTATACAATTAATAAAAGCAACTGCGTAAATTTGTGTTGTTATGAGTTCGAAACCAACAAAAATATATATTAACTGGATACTTGTATTTTCTTAAGCTCATCAAAAAGTTTTAAGGAGCGAAATTAAATCAGAAAAAAACAATATAAATGTTAATAAAATGCAGAAATATAAAATTAAATATTAAATAATTTCATTTACGTGTAACTCAAAAGATGTAGTTAAGCTAAGAAATATGGGGTTACTTGACTCGATGTGTAAAAATGTTGGGTGAGCGGTTGTCTACCCATGACAAGTTTGCAACTACTTACTACTATAATTTATTTTAAGAGTATTATGCATTCGTTCATAGTTATCGACATATATTAAATAATTACACAGATGGATTATACCACATTTATAAAAAGAGAGGTTATGTAATTTATTAAATAGTGTGCAACTTAGGGGTGGTTTTAAGAAAAAGGGAAATGAAGCAAACGTTTTATGTAATATATGTATATGTAATATATATATATATATATATATATATATATATATATATATATATTATATATATATATATATATTGGGTTTTGTTACTCCGTAAAGTGTAATTTATGTGCCAAGCTTACGAAGATATCAAGAATTGACATGTGTTTTTCGCCATAGGAGTAATTTCGTCTGTGCCACAAGTAAGAATATAAAATATATAATTACGCAAGTTATATTTATAGTTATCCAAGTTATGTTTTTATTACACAAGTTATATTTGTTCAAATTAAAATTACTTATGTTATAAAAAACAATTATGCAAGTTATATACTTAAATACGCAAGTTATGTTCATATTTACGCAGTTAATAATCACACAAGTTATACGCACAACACATAGACGCTTTTAAGAAAATTTTAATTAAAGAAAGAGTATAGCAATACTGTACTTGAATTAAAGAGGATAAAATACTCAATTTTATAATCTAAAAATTTTAAAAGATAATGTCGTATATAAAATTACATGCGTTAAAACAAACGGTGGGAATTTTTGATAATTCCAAATCTATCACTCCAGACTCATTTCTTCAGTCATTATTTCATGTTTAAGCTGAACTATTTATTTAAAAAACTAATGATTGTTATTATTTTTTATACTTTTTACCAAAACAACACTTTGTATAGTAAATTTTCTTTATATGTATATATAACTTTTTTTTTCTTTGAACTTCAAATTTTTAAAACTAGTTTTGAAATTTAATTTGGAAAAAAAATGCCAAAACTTTGTAAGTTCGCTTGGGACTTTAAAACGTAGTATTTGGAAAAGGCCCTAAAGTCTGATATCCGTTATGGGTTACATAAAATTTAACCGGCCTTGACAGAACCTATATATTACAGTTACGTAACATATTATTATAATAACGCACATTCTACGCATCATACATCAATGTCTTTATAAAAAACTCATTTAGCTAAAGAAAAGAATGAGAATAATATACTTGCATTGAAAATATCCACATGATTTATTATATAATATTTCTAAAAAATATAATTTCATATATAACTATACGTTTGAAATATTGCGACAACTGGAAAAATCACATATAAATGCTTTCAAGCGTGAATAAAACTGACGTGATTACGTGAATGTCTTTTGTAATCTTAACCATCGAGTTCTTAACACCATAAAATCATCTTGTAATTCTAATATAATAGAAATCCGTATCAAATTAATACCACTGTGCTTTCGTTGGAGTGGTTGAAGAAAAAAAAGTCAAAGCTAAAATAGAACAAGTAATCAAGTGAAGGTTATAATACAATTCATTGCAATTATAAATTATTTTAATATAATATTAATAGCACCGTATCAATTTGATAATTAAGAAGCACTATAAAATATATTTCAACATTAAAAAATGTCACGGTGTTATGTTTTGTTATACCAAAATACCATACACACAGTAATATTTAATTTATAATTAACATTTTTTAATACGAATGAAGATTCTGAGTTGATGATTGTTCTGCTGGATTCCCACAAGTCCAAGTATTAATACGAATTTCTGAGTAGAAGATTAAGTATTGGATTTCCGCATTTGTTAATGCGGAAGGCAAAGAACAAATGATGACAAGTGTTTTTCTTCCGCATTAACAAATGCGGAAGACCAGAAGTAATGCGGACAAGATTCTGTTCATCCGCATTTATGACCAGACAAGAATGCACACAAGTATTTGTTCATCCACATTACCCAATGCGTATGACCAACATACTAATGCAGATGATCAAGTGAAGAAATACTGATCAAATCCATCTCATCCGCATTTGTCGATGCGGATGAACAAGAATAAATGCGGATCAAGACTTAGACTAGTTTTGATGTATAGGTCATAGGTAGTTTAATCATTTTGTAAAAAGGCATCATGTCTGCCTATAAATTGAATAGAAACCTCGTACATGAGGTGACGGTTGATAGACAATTAGAACATATTTTTTCTTTTACTCTGTAGGTGTATCTGTTTTATGCTCAAACCCTAGCATTTTGCTCTAATCATCATCTCTTTCGATACAAACAAGCATTTATGAGTATTTCTTCTGCATTGAATGTTTATTGATTGTTTGTTTCCGCCTTTTAATCACTAACTCAATCATTATATTCGATCCTAAGTGAGAATCTCTATCTCACTACCGCCTCTAAAGGTAACACATCTATTTTGGTAACGGATTGTTCATATGTATTTGTTTTATTTATCGTATCCATTATTACCATCAAATGTCGATTTCACTTTTTAAATGAATAAACTCTATGACTCACCAATTTTATGGAAACATTTTTAAGTATTTTTATTCAAGTAAATAAGACAAAATCTCAAGAAGTACATATCATAAGAAATAAGTCATACATTGAATACGTTTTTGAAAAGATTTTACTTGTATAACTTAATAGGATTGGATCATATGGACGAAATCTTAATATAATTTTATTTTGATGAACAATGTGGTCGTTAACATTTGGTTTAGAATGTAGAACTCCGAGTTTTAAGGTTATGTATCCGTTAGTATGTTTGTGTTTGTGATAATCATATGCTCTGGAAGCCATACGTTACGACTCGTGTTTCCATTCGCGACGGGGTGTGACAATAATAACTACTGTTATACTATTGTTATAAGGAATGGTAATACTGAAAAAATGCATATGTAACACCCGGTATTTTTAAAAGCCAAGATAGAAGAATAAAAGCAAGAAAGACAATAAAGTCCGAATGGAGGGACCAAAAGTGTCCAAAAGGACAAAATTTTAGAAAAAAGTTGGTGATAAAGGTGGCATGGCCGCCCATCACCTTTCTACACCAAGTTTCGGTCATTTTAGAGAGAGAAACAAGAGAAGAAGAGCAGAACTTTGGTTTTGAAGAAGAAGAACATAAAACTGAACGAATTCAAGGTAAGAATTCGTGGTTTTTATGTGTTATGACGGGTTTTATCCCGGTTATGTGCTCTTGTGCTTATGTGCTTATGTGCTTGTGTTGTGTTTGGGTGTGTGCGTATAGTGTTGATTTTAGGTGTTTTGGAACTCTTTGCAAGCGGGTTCAAAGGAAGAAACACCCAAGTTGCATCAGGTGAGTTTTAGACCCTGCTTTTTACTTGTTTTCAACATCTTTGGGGCTAAAATGTATGTAAAAGGGTTTTCAAATGTTTGAGTATGTATACCCGTATGTATGGTGCATGATTGAATGTGATTCTTGAATGCTCATAGGCTGTTCGTGTTTAGATTAGCTATTAAGCTTTGAACAGATGGGTTTAACGTTAAGGATGAAGACCTACTGGAAACATGTTGAACAGAATGCTCATACGCCTAGTTAAATGTCCATGCGCCCAAACAGTAACCCATACGTCTGAAAATGCCTTAGAAAGAAGTTAGATGTGGTCCATGCGCCCAAGGGAAGGCCCATGCACCTAGTTTGGTTGGCCATGCGCCTAACATAGGGCCCATGCGCCTAGTTGGTTGGCCATGCGCCTAACACATGACCCATGCGCTTAAAATGGTTGGCCATGCGTCCAACAGAGGCTCATGCGTTTGAAATGGTGCCATACGCCCAATAGTGTTAAATTGGCTAAGTAATGAGACACCCAAATAGTTCCCATGCGCCTGAATAAGTACATGCGCCTAAAGTGAGAAGGCTTAAGTGTTATGCTGATACGCCTGCATAGTAAAGAAACGCCCAAATAGGGCTCATGCGCTTAAATAGTTCCCATGCAACTATCACTTAGAAAATTTTACAAAGTTTTCTAAGAGTCTGTGCTTTAGGGTTTTGACCAGAGTTGACTAGGGCTTAGTAATGATGATGTTCTTTATTATTATTGTTATTATTATTATTATTACTTATAGTATGTGACTTTACGTGGCATGTTATTATCGTAACGTAACGTATCAAGTAATAATAGAGCGAAAGAGCAATAAAGAAAAGAAGAGGAACATTAATGAAAATGTTAACAAGTCTGGCAAGCTCATAGGAGGGACACGACCGTGTTGTCGTTAGCTCAACTGTGCTGCGGGTTAGCTACCCTATGTGCACACAGGGCCAATCAATTGAGATTGGTAGGACCCTTGTAGCGTACCCTGGGTGATTAGGTCGGCCGTGTACACAGTACACAGAACCCTTTCGGGGGATACAGTTGACCCTTCGAGGGATATAGATGGCCCATCACCCGTTTTCCATCGTGCACATAGTTGGGGTATTGCTCATTGGTTCCCATAGACTGTGAAAGATAATATAAAAGAATGCATTGTAAACAAGGCATACAGTAAAGAGAACGAACAATGATTGTTCATATAGCTGATGCGCGCTCGCATATACAGTACAGAGTCGTATTTTACAGAAAGGAGTATTTTCGTATACTACATATAGAAAGTATTTTATTACTTACAAAACTAGAGCTCACTCAGCAACGCTGACTGTTATACATTTTCAGTTGACAGGTAATTATTGCTGAGGATGGCACGAGGGTGAAGCTACTTGGCAGGAAAAGACTGATATCCATTCGTACTTTATGTTGCTGTGTTTTGTAATACAGTAAAACAATTCTTTTGTAACAGTTAAATAGTGCTGTATTGTTCAACCACAATGGTTTAAATGAAATGAATGTTTTTTTTGATAAACTAATTCTGCTGCTTAAGATTGCATAGTTATAATGTTTAATGTTTTATTTGCTGTGAATGACCGACTGTGAGGTTCCCGGGAACGGGGCTTTACAAGTTGGTATCAGAGCCAAAGTTTAAGAGAATTGGGTTAAAATAAATTTTTAAAACCTAAACTTAAACTAAAAATGGGACAAATGGAGGGATGTCAGCCCGAGTAGCTACGTGTCATCAGGTATGTCTTTTCTTAATGTTAACCGGTATTACTTGTGCATGCTATTTGATTATGTGCTCATAGTAGATTTAGATACTGATTAAGTCAGGATAGGAGATGCTTGGGGTATGAAGAGTAAAGTAAGTGGCTAATCACAACTGGCCACTATAATTAGGGACTTACTATACTTGACATAAACTGAGTATTACCTTGAATGACCGTGTAGTGTTTGAATCTTATAGTGTGCGTTATAGAGGATGGCTGGAGGTAGATCTTCAAAGGTCTCTCGTGGTGGAGGTCATGGTGCTGCTCCGCGACCCAAGAGAGGGAGACCCAGAGTAGAGAAAGTGGTTCATGAAGAACCAGAGACCCCTCATCCAGAGGGTGGCGACGAGAGCGCCAACTTGACAGCCTCAGTAAAAGAGGCTGTAGTGGAAGAGGTTCACCAGGTCATGCAGACGATTCTACCATCTGTGGTGACCGAAGTGATCAAGGCCATAAGGGATGGAGAAAGAAAGGAAAGAAACAGGTCCTCAGGAGGACGGGATCAACCAGAGCCGGAGACAGTCCTCTGTGATGATGAGGAGGAGGAAGAAGAGGAGCCTGTGCCGGAGGCGACTCGAGGCTGTAACTATGGGGCGTTTATGAGATGCAAGCCCCCTACTTTCAACGGGAATGGCACGGCTGCAGCTGCTCACCAGTGGGTGAGGGAAATGGAGGTTGTCCTCGATATCAGTAAGTGCCGTGAAGATCAAAAGGTGAAATTTGCTACCCACTCTCTTGTAGACTCGGCTTTGTGCTAGTGGGACAACATTGTCCAAGCCAAGGGTAGCAGGTCTATTGGGAGGATGAGATGGCCTGAACTGAAGAAATTAGTGGTTGAGGAATTCTGTCCTCACAGAGAGATGGATAAGGTGGAAAGGGAGTTCCTGCAACTGGAGGCGGGAACAATGACACACCAGCAGTACACCACTAAATTCAATGAAATGGCAAGGCTGGTGCCCGATCAAGTGACACCACTGTCACGGAAGATTAAGAGATACATCCAGGGGCTGCCAGCAGATATCCATATGCATATGATCGTTGCCCGATCGAGCACTTTTAGGTCGGCGGTCGATCTGGCTAGTAGATTATATGATGAGCGTGAGGTGGTGGTGGTGGCTGAGGTGAAGAAAACGAGCGGGGATGGAAGGAACTGGAATGGAAAACGGCTTGGACGTGGTGGATCCGCCCCAAACAATAAGATGGCGAAGGTAGGTGACCGACGTGTGGTCACAACTGGTGTAAGGAGGAAGAAATATGGTAAATGTGGAAGGGAGCATGCTGGAGAGTGCAGGATGGGGATGAATGTATGCTTCAGGTGTGGTCAGCCTGGCCACATTGCCAGAGACTATAAGAAGCCGAGGGCGGAGAGATCAGAAGCGGGAAATAAGAAGCCGGAAGAAGGAGGGCAGAGGGCAAGTGCTAGAGCATACACTATGACCCGGGAGGAAGCCAGAGCTGATCCCGATGTTGTGTAAGGTATGTTTCTAGTAAACCAAACTTGTGCCTCTATATTGTTTGATTCTGGTGCTAGTAGGAGTTTTATTTCTACTACCTTTTGCGCTAAGTTGCCTGTTATCCGTAGAAAGGTCAGTACACCATTTGATGTGGAAACTGCTATTGTTAAGTCCACTAGAATTACTGATGTGATAGAGGACTGTGCCATAGAAGTAGAAGGTCATAGGTTTGCTGCTAGGTTACATGTGATACCCCTAGGTGGATTTGATGTAGTACTAGGGATGGACTGGTTAGCAACCTATGAAGCAAACATCGTATGCCGCAAGAAGATGATTCGGTTGGTTGCGTCTGATGGGAGTTTGGTTATGATTTATGGAGATCGAGTCACAATAATTCCAAAAGTGATTTCGATGGCGGTGGCGGGAAAGTGCATGAAGCGTGGATGTAGTGCCTACTTGGCCTACGTAAAGGATGTGGACGCACCAACACCGCAACTATCTGATGTACCAGTTGTGTGTGACTTTCCGGACGTATTCCCGGAAGACTTACCCGGCGTGCCACCAGATCGAGAGATTGAGTTCCAAATTGACTTGATACCCGGTGCTCAACTCGTTGCAAAGGCACCGTACTGATTAGCTCCAACAGAAACGAAAGAACTCATTGGAACAGTTGCAAGAGTTGCTCGATAAAGGGTTCATTAGACCGAGTATCTCTCCTTGGGGTGCTCCGGTCCTGTTTGTGAAAAAGAAAGATGGTAGTATGAGGATGTGTATTGACTACCGAGAGCTAAACAAGTTAACGGTGAAGAACCGATACCCCCTACCAAGGATAGATGATCTGTTGATCAGCTCCAAGGTGCTAGTTGGTTCTCAAGGATAGATCTTCGATCTGGTTACCATCAGCTGAAGGTGAGGGAGCAGGATATCCCTAAAACAGCTTTTCATACGCGCTACGGTCACTATTAATTCCTTGTTATGTCATTTGGTCTGACCAATGCGCCAGTTGCTTTTATGGACCTGATGAACCGTGTGTGTCGGCCTATGTTGGATAAATCAGTGATTGTGTTCATTGATGATATCCTGGTTTATTCAAGGAGTGAGATTGAGCATGCCGGCCATATTTGGGAGGTGTTAGAGACCTTAAGAAGGGAGAAGTTGTATGCCAAATTCTCCAAATGCGCGTTCTGGTTACGCGAAGTTCATTCTTGGGTCACGTGATAAACCCAGAGGGGATTATGGTAGACCCTGCTAAGGTGGAGGCTGTGATGCAATGGAAGTCTCGCAGGACGTCGTCCAAGATTCGTAGTTTCTTGGGGTTGGCGGGTTATTATCAAAGGTTCATTCAGGACTTCTCCAAGATCGCTTCTCCACTGACCCAGTTGACCCGAAAGGATGTAAAGTTTGTATGGGGTCAAGCCCAGGAACAGGCGTTCGGGGAGTTAAAGATGAGGTTGACTCAAGCTCATGTCTTGTCATTACCCGAAGGAAGCGAGGACTGGTGGTATATTCTGATGCTTCCTACTCGCGGTTGGGGTGTGTATTAATGGAAAGAGGGAAGGTTATAGCCTATGCATCCCAACAGTTGAAGGTTCATGAGGTTAACTACCCTACTCATGACCTGGAGCTAGCGGCCGTGGTCTTTGCATTAAAGATTTGGAGGCACTATCTGTACGGGACGAAGTGCACCATTTTCACTGACCACAAGAGCTTGAAATACTTCTTCGAGCAAAAAGATCTAAACATGAGCCAGAGGTGATGGTTGGAGCTTATCAAGGATTATGATTGTGAGATCCATTACCATCCGGGCAAAGCCAACGTGGTGGTCGATGCTCTTAGCCGGAAGGAGAGGCCCGAGCCAATTCGGGTGAAAGCATATCAACTGATCATGACCTTTGATGTAATGGAGCAAGTCAAGGAGTTTCAGGATGAGGCATTAAAAGAAGATCATCTAAACTCTAAAAGAGTGAGAGGTCTGGTTGGGGAATTGGGTGAAAACACACTCGGTGTTAGAACCCGATATGGACGAGTGTGGGTTCCTCGTTTCGGGGACCTACGTGTGAAGATTTTGGATGAAGCTCACAAGACTCGATACTCCATTCATCCTGGTGCCACAAAGATGTATCAAGACATGAAGAAAGATTATTGGTGGCCGGGTATGAAGCGCGACGTGGTGGAGTATGTGAGTAAGTGCCTTACTTGCCTACAGGTGAAGGCGGAACACTAGAAGCTGTATGGGAAGATCCAACCTTAGGATATACCGGAATGGAAGTGGGAGCACATCACCATGGATTTCATTACGAAGCTACCACGTACGCCAAAGGGGTACGATGCCATATGGGTGATTGTTGATCGTTTGATGAAAAGTGCTCACTTCCTACCGATTCGCTGGACATACTCATCCGAGAGGTTGGCTGACCTGTTCATCAAAGAGATTGTAACTCGTCATGGTGTACCGGTGTCCATTGTGTCTGATCGTGACACCCGGTTTACGTCGAAATTCTGGAAGAAATTCCACGACGCCATGGGAAAGAGGTTACATATTAGCACGGCTTATCATCCCCAAACTGATGGTCAATCAGAAAGGACCATCCAGACATTAGAAGACATGCTTCGGGCATGTGTGATTGATTTTGGGGGAAGTTGGGAGGACCACTTACCGTTAGCTGAATTCTCATACAACAATAGCTATCATGCCAGCATTGGCATGCCACCATATGAGATGCTATACGGTACGAGATGCAGAACACCGTTTGTTGGGGTGACATTGGTCAGAAAGAGTTAGGGAGCGTCGAGGTAATTGAGGCTACGACTGAGAAGATTGAAGGAATCAAAGCCTTCATCAAGGCAGCTAAAGATAGACAGAAGTCGTATGCTGATAAACGACGTAGACCAATTGAGTTCACGTGGGTGACCGGGTTATGTTGAGGTCTCATCTTGGAAGGGTATTATCAGATTCAGGAAGCGGGGCAAGCTGAGCCCAAGATATATAGGCCTTTCCGAATTATTACTCGAGTAGGAGAGGTGGCCTATAGATTGGAGTTGCGAGATGAGTTAAGTGGAATTCACCCGACATTCCATGTATCTCATTTGAGAAATTGCTTAGCCGATGAAGACATGATTGTTCCATTGGAGGACATTGAAGTTGATGAAAGGCTCAATTATATGGAGCAACCAGTGGCAATCAACGATCGTAAAGAGAAGAAACTGAGAAATAAAGTGGTTCCTCTTTTGCGTGTACAGTGGAAGCACAGGAAGGGATCCGAGTCTACATGGGAGACTGAGGAGGAGATTAGGCTGCATTATTCTAGCCTATTTGAGGAATAACAGGTTTCAGGGACGAACCTATATAAGGGGGGTGGACTTGTAACACCCGGTTATTTTTAAAAGCCAAGATAGAAGAATAAAAGCAAGAAAGGCAATAAGGTCCAAGTGGAGGGACCAAAAGTGTCCAAAAGGACAAAATTTTAGAAAAAAGTTGGTGATAAAGGTGGCATGGCCGCCCATCACCTTTTCTACACCAAGTTTTGGTCATTTAGAGAGAGAAGCAAGAGAAGAAGAGCAGAACTTCAGTTTTGAAGAAGAAGAACAGAAAAGTGAACGAATTCAAGGTAAGAATTCGTGGTTTTTATGTGTTATGACGGTTTTATCCCGGTTATGTGCTCTTGTGCTTATGTGCTTGTGTTGTGTTCGGGTGTATGCGTATGGTGTTGATTTTAGGTGTTTTGGAACTCTTTGCAAGCGGGTTCAAAGGAAGAAACACCCAAGTTGCATCAGGTGAGTTTTAGACCCTGATTTTTACTTGTTTTTGAACATCTTTGGGGCTGAAAATGTATGTAAAAGGGTTTTCAAATGTTTGAGTATGTATACCCGTATGTATGGTGCATGATTGAATGTGATTCTTGAATGCTCATAGGCTGTTCGTGTTTAGATTAGCCACATTAAGCTTTGAACAGATGGGTTTAACGATAAGGATAAAAACCTACTGGAAACATGTTGAACAGAATGCTCATACTCCTAGTTAAGTGTCCATGCGCCCAAACAGTAACCCATACGTCTGAAAATGCCTTAGAAAGAAATTAGATGTGGTCCATACGCCCAAGGAAGGCCCATGCGCCTAGTTTGGTTGGCCATGCGCCTAACATAGGGCCCATGCGCCTAACACATGACCCATGCACCTAAAATGGTTGGCCATGCGTCCACAGAGGGCTCATGCGCCTGAAATGGTGCCATACACCCAAAAGTGTTAAATTGGCTAAGTAATGTGACGCCCAAATAGTTCCCATGCGCCTGAATAAGTCCATGCGCCTAAAGTGAGAAGGCTTAAGTGTTAAGCTGATGCGCCTGCATAGTAAAGAAACGCCCTAATAGGGCTCATGCGCTTAAATAGTTCCCATGCGCCTAACACTTAGAAAATTTTACAAAGTTTTCTAGGAGTCTGTGCTTTAGGGTTTTGACCAGAGTTGACTAGGGCTTAGTAATGATGATGTTCTTTATTATTATGTTATTATTATTGTTATTATTACTTATAGTATGTGACTTTACGTGGCATGTTATTATCGTAACGTAAAGTATCAAGTAATAATGAGCGAAAGAGCATAAAGAAAAGAAGAGGAACATTAATGAAAATGTTAACAAGTCTTGCAAGCTCATAGGAGGGACACGACAGTGTTGTCGTTAGCTCAACTATGCTGCGGGTTTGCTACCCTATTGTGCACACAGGGCCAATCAATTGAGATTGGTAGGACCTTGTAGCGTACCCTGGGTTATTGGGTCGGCCTTGTACACAGTACACAGAACCCTTTCGGGGGATACAGTTGACCCTTCCTAGGATATAGATGCCCATCACCCATTTTCCATCGCGCACATAGTTGGGATTGCTCATTGGTTCCCATAGACAGTGAAAGATAAATAAAAAGAATGCATTATAAACAAGGCATACAGTAAAGAGAACGAACAATGATTGTTCATATAGCTAATGCGTGCTCGCATATACAGTACAGAGTCGTATTTTACAGAAAGAGTATTTTCATATACACATATAGAAAGTATTTTATTACTTACAAAACTAGAGCTCACTCAGCAACGCTGACTGTTATTCATTTTCAGTTAGCAGGTAATTATTGCTGAGGATGGCACGAGGGTGAAGCTACTCGGCAGGAAAAGACTGACATCCATTCGTACTTTATGTTGCTGTTGTTTTGTAATACAGTAAAACAATTCTTTTGTAACAAGTTAAATAGTGTTGTATTGCTCAACCACAGTGGTTTAAATGAAATGAATGTTTTTTTTCATAAACTAATTCCGCTGCTTAAGATTGCATAGTTATAATGTTTAATGTTTTTTTTTTGCTGTGAATGACTGACTATGAGGTTCCCGGGAACCGGCCTTACAACATTCAATTTACCACTATATATACATTTATGTAAATATTTTAACAAGATAATATTTTAACATGATATATATACATTTATATGATAATATTTTAACATGTTCTATATATTAAAATTTTAAATAGAGAATTAATATGACGTTCTCATATACGTTCAAAATAGAGTTCCGGCGAAGTGCAGGTCTAACCCGCTATTGATAGATTATACAATTAATAAAAGCAACTGCGTAAATTGGTGTTGTTATGAGTTCGAAACCAGCACAAGTATATATTAACTACATACTTGTATTTTCCTATGCACATCAAAAAGTTTTAAGGAGCGAAGTTATCTGTACTAGTACAGAAAAGGGCAAAAGGGGCGGGTAATTATGTCATAAGGGGCGGTTTTTAGCCCGTCCCATGTTGCTAGGAACCTTATAATATATTTTCATATCGGCGGTTCTATATAGCGCGGTTTTTGAACCGCCCCTTATGTACATCAATAAGGGGCGGTTTTTGAAACCCTCCCCCCCCCCCTTTATGTACATTACATAAGGGGCGGTTTTTAAACCACCCCCCCCCCCCTTATACATCAATAAGGGGCGGTTTTAAAACCACTCTTTACGTGCAAACAATGAAAAAAAATTATTGTTTAATATCTAGATTTATTTTCTGATACAAACTACACAATCAACCAAAATTTTAAGATAAAAAAATTGTTAGTACATAATTTACTATTATGTTAATAAAATATATAAAAGCTTACACGGATAGGGAAATCATGTTAACATAATTGACAACGTCCTTTATATGCTTAAAGGGGCAAAGGCGAGGAGTTGCGCCAAGGAGAGGAAGGAGGAGTGGGGAGTGGCGGGGGAGAAAGGTTGGGGTGGGGGCTCGTTGAAGGAGAGGAAGAAGAGAGGGAGGAGAAGGGGGTGAACGGACGGGGGTGGGGGCTGCGCTGAAGAGAGGAAGGAGGTGGCGGAGGCAGCGGGGAGATGGGGCAGTGGTGGGGGGGGCTACGCTGAAGAAGAAGGAGGAGGAGGCGATGGTGGTGGGGAAGCCGAAGGACTAAGGAGGAGTTCGAAGAGGAGGTACTATTAGGACGGAAAACAAAACATTTCAAGTTATATTTGACCTAAAGGGGCGAGTATGGCTCATAAGGGCAGATATGGCTCATAAGGGGCGGGTATGGCTCATAAGGGGCGGGCCGGTCAAAAGGGGCGGGTATGAGCTCATAAGGGGTGGTTCTTTGGTGTTATAAGGGGCGGTTTGGAACCACCCCTAAAGGTGGCATATAGGGCGGTCGAAATTCCCGCCTCTAAAGATATTTATTATTTTTTTCAATATGACATAAGGGGCGGTTTAGAACCACCTCTAAAGGTAACACATCTGTTTCAGTATAGGATTGTTCATATTTATTTGTTTTATTTATTGTATCCATTATTACCATCAAAAGTCGATTTTACTTTTTAAATGAATAAAATATCTGACTCACCAATTTTGTGTAACATTTTTAAGTATTTTTTTCAAGTAAATAAGACGAAATCTCAAGAAATATGTAACACCGGTTATTTTTAAAAAGACAAGATATAAAGAATAAAAGAAAGAAAGGCAATTAAGTCCAAATGGTGGAACTAAAGTGTAAAAAGGACAAAAATGTTTGAAAAGTTGGTGTAAAGGTGGCATGGCCACCCACCCTCATTTCACATCACCATTTCTTCGGTTTTAGAGAGAGAGCATGAGAGAACTCTCAGCTTGTGGAAGAAGAAGAAGAAGTGAACGATTCAAGGTAAGAATTCGTGGTTTTTGCATGTTTATGACGGTTTTATCCCGGTTATGTGTTTATGTGCTTATGGGTTGTGTTTGTGCTCGGGTGTGTGTGTTTTTGGATGTTGTTTCTAGGTGTTTTGAACTCATAGCAAGCGGGTAAAAAGAAGAACACCCAAGTTGCACCAGGTGAGTTCTAGACCCTGGTTTTTACTTGTTTTCAACATCTTTGGGGCTGAAAATGTAGTTAAATGATTTTCCATGTTTGAGTATGTATGCCCGTATGTATTGTGCATGATTGAATGTGATTCTTGAATGCTCATAGGTTGTTCATGTTTAGAATAGCCACATTAAGCTTTGAACATATGGATTTGATGATTGGGGTGAAAACATACTGGAGACGTGTTGAACAAGGTCCATGCGCCTAGATAAGGCTCATGCGCCTGAAAATGCTTAGAAAGAATTAAGTGTAATCCGTGCGCCTAAACAGTAGCCCATGCGCCTAAGATTATCTTAGAAATGTTTAAGTACAGCCCATGCGCCTGAACAGTGGCCCATGCGCCTGAACAGTGGCCCATGCGCCTAAAAATGTTAGCCGGATGAATAAGTGTAGGGCCATGCGCCCCAATAGTGCCCATGCGCCCAAGTGGCTCATGCGCCTAAGTGTCCATGCGTCCGAATTACTCATGCATCCGAATTACTCATACGTCTAGTGTTCATACACACAAATAGTGCCCATGCGCTGGAATAGTTCATGCGCCTAAAGTGAAAATGTTTTATGTGTTGGCTGATGCACCTACATAGTGATGAAACGCCCAAACAGGGCTCATGCGCCCAAATAGTTCCCATGCGCCTAAGCACTTAGAAACTTTTACTGAATTTTCTGGAGTCTGTGCTTTAGGGTTTTGACCGAGGTTGACTAAGGGCTTATTAATGATGATGTTTCATGCATGATATGATTACTTATGATTGTTCCTTATGAATGTTATTGCTATTATTATTATTACTTATAGTATGTGACTTTACGTGGTATGTTATTATTGTAACGTAAAGTATATCATAATAATAAAGTGAAAGAGCAATAAAGAAAAGAAGAGGAACATTAATGAAAATGTTAACAAGTCTTGCAAGCTTACAGGAGGTACACGACCATGTTGTTGTTAGCTCAACTGTGCTACGGGTTAGCTACCCTATTATGCACACAAGGTCAATCAACTGAGATTGGCAGGACCTTTGCAGCGTGTCCTGGGTGATTGGGTTAGCCTTGTACATAGTACAAAGAACCCTTTCGAGGGATACAGTTGACCCTTTCGGGGGATATAGTTGACCCTTTCGAGGGATACAGTTGACCCTTTCGAGGGATATAGATGGCCCATCACCCGTTTTCCATTGCGCATATAGTTGGGGTATTGCTCACTGGTCCATACAGAAAGTGAAACATAAAGATAAAAGTTTACTGAACAGACAAGGCATACAGTAAAGAGAACGAACAATATTTGTTCATATAGTTTATGCGTGCTCGCATATACAGTACAGAGTTGTATTTTACAGAAAAGAGTATTTTCTTATACAACATATAGAAAGTATTTTATTACTTATAAAACTAGAGCTCACTCAGCAATGCTGACCTTTATACATTTTCAGTTGGCAGGTAATTATTGTTGAGGATGGCACGAGGGTGAAGCTACTCGGTAGGAAAAGTCTGACATCCATTCGTACTCTGTGTTGCTGTTGTTTTGTAATGCATATAAACAAGTCTTTTGTAAACAGTCAATGATGATGTATTGCTTAACAATAGTGTTTTACATGAAATGAATGGTTTTTTGATAAATCATTTCCGTTGATTAAGATTGTATAATTCTAATGTTTAATGTTTTAATTGCTATGATTGACCAATTGTGGGGTTTCCGGAACGGGGCCTTACAAGTTGGTATTAGAGCCAAAGTTTAAGAGAATTGGGTTAAATAAACTTTTAAAACCTAAACTTAAACTGGAATGGGACAAATAGAAGATGTCAGCCCGAGTAGCTACGTGCCATCACGTATGCCTTTTCTTAATGTTAACCGGTATTATGTGCGCATTCTATTTGATTATGTGCTCTTAGTAGATTTAGATACCGATTAAGTCAGGATAGGAGATGCTGGGATATGAAGAGTAAAGTAAGTGGCTAATCACAACTGTTCACTGTAATTAGGGACTTACTATACTTGACATAAACTGAGTATTACCTTGAATGACCGTGTTAGTGTTTGAATCTTATAGTGTGCTTTTTGAGGATGGCTAGCGTAGATCTTCAAAGGCCTCTCGTGGTGGAGGTTACGGTGCTACTCCGCGACCAAGAGAGAGAGACCCAGAGCCGAGATAGTGGTTCATGAAGAACCAGAGACCCCTCATCCAGAGGGTGGCGATGAGAGCACCAATCTGAGGGCCTCAGTAAAGGAGGCTGTGGTGGAAGAGGTTCACCAGGTCATGCAGACGATTCTACTGTCTATGGTGACCGAAGTGATCAAGGCAGTTAGGGAGGGAGAGAGAAAGGAAAGGAGTGAACCTACGGGCGAAAGAAGACAGCCCGAGACTAAGACGGTTTCGTCCGATGATAAGGAAGAGGAAGAAGAGCATGCGTCGGAGGCGACCCGAGCCTGTAACTACGGGATGTTTATGAAATGCAAGCCCCTTATTTTCGATGGGAACGGCACTGCGGCAGCTGCTCACCGGTGGGTAAGGGAGATGGAGGCTGTCCTCGATATCAGTGAGTGTCATGAGGATCAGAAGGTGAAATTCGCTGCCCACTCCTTTGTGGACTCGGCTTTGTGCTGGTGGGACAACATTGTCCAAGCCGAGGCTAGCAGGGCCATTGAAGAATGAGATGGCCTGAACTAAAGAAGCTAGTGATCGAGGAATCTGTCCTCACAGAGAGATGGATAAGGTAGAAAGATGTTGATGCATGTATGTCCCTAGATCATGATTTGAAATGTAATGAATCTTGTCTGTCTGAGTATGATGTAATTTATATTGATTAATGAAATGACATAAATTGTTTGTTACTTGTGATGTTTAATATTTCATTAATGAGTCGTGATTGAATTGATTGGGTTTATTATTGTTTGAATGGTTGCACATTATGTTATATTAATTAAAACATTAAAACTTAACTTAGTGAAGTTCTCATGCGAATGGCTCATGCGAATGAACCATACGCATGAATACTTCATATGATTAACTCAGTCGCACGACTGAACCAGGAGACTGGATCAATCGTATGATTGTGACATAAGATTGGCTCAGTCGCACGACTGAACACTCAGTCGTACGAATGAATCAACCGCATGGTTCAATCGCACGACTGAACCAGACTAATGGTTCAGTCGCACGATTGAATAATACCAACCTATAAATACAACTCATTCGTGAAAAAGAATAGCTCTCGATCAATTACGATTCCAGACGTACCCTAGCCGTCCAGAAACCTTCCAATTCGTTCTCCAAGTTCATAGAACACATTAGATCGATTCCCAATCGATTTTTAACGTTAGTTTCAATTCTTGATTGATTCTTCGTGTGTTCTCACTGATTGGATTTCCAATCAAATAGGATTCCGCACTATTTGATCTGGTTTACACGTTAATCTCTAGGTATTTTGGTCAAATACCAGGTCCTAACAAAAGAGACTTCTTACAGCTGGAGGCGGGAACGATGACACACCAGCAGTACACCACCAAATTCAATGAAATGGCGCGGTTGGTGCCCGATCAAGTGACACCATTGTCATGAACGATTAAAAGGTACATCTAGGGGCCGCCGGTGGATATCCGTAGGCATATGATTGCCGCCCGGCCGAGCACTTTCAGGTCGGCAGTTGACTTGGCTGGCAGATTATACGATGAGCGTGAGGTGGTGGTGGCTGAGGTAGATAAGAAGGATAGTGGTGGTCAGAACTGGAATAGGAAATGGTTTGGGCGTGGTAGAACTGATCCACACAAGAAGGTGGCAAAGGTGGGTGATCGACGTGTGGTCACATCTGGATCAGGGCTGAGGAGGTGTGACAAATGTGGAAGGGAGCATACTGGTGTGCAGAATGGGGATGAACGTATGCTTCAGATGTGGTCAGCCTAGCCACATCGCTAGAGACTGTAAGAAGCCGAGGCAGAGAGCTCTGGGGCAGAGAAGAAGAAGCCGGAGGAAGGAGGGCAGAGGGCAGGTGCTAGAGCTTACACCATGACCTGGGAGAAAGCCAAAGCTGATCCCGATGTTGTGTCAAGTATGTTTCTGGTAGACCAAACTTATGCCTCTATATTGTTTGATTCTGGTGCTAGTAGGAGTTTTATTTCTACTACTTTCTGTGCTAAGTTGCCTGTTATTAGTAGAAAGGTCAGTGCACCATTCGATGTAGAAACTGCTATTGGTATGTCCACTAGAATTACTGATGTGATAGAAGACTGTGCCATAGAACTAGAAGGTCATAGGTTTGCTGCTAGGTTACACGTGATACCCCTAGGTGGATTTGATGTAGTACTAGGGATGGACTGGTTAGCAACCTATGAAGCAACATCGTGTGTCGCAAGAAGCTGA
The DNA here is from genome assembly GCA_025506515.1 of Flaveria trinervia. Lineage (NCBI taxonomy): Eukaryota > Viridiplantae > Streptophyta > Magnoliopsida > Asterales > Asteraceae > Flaveria > Flaveria trinervia. The sequence continues at coordinate 91,545,770 of CM046444.1, forward strand.
TTCGATTAGTTGCGTCCGATGGGAGTTTGGTTACGATTTATGAAGATTGCGTCACGACGATTCCAAAATGATTTCGATAGCGGCGGCGGGAAAGTGCATAAGGCGTGGATGTAGTGCCTACTTGGCCTACGTAAAGATGTGCACGCACCAACACCGCAACTCTCTGATGTACTAGTTGTGTGTGACTTTCCGGACGTATTCCCGGAATACTTACCCCGCGTGCCACTGGATCGCGAGATTGAGTTCCAAATTGACTTGATACCTTTGCCAAAGCACCGTATCAATTGGCTCCCACAGAAATGAAAGAACTTATGGAATAGTTGCAAGATCTGCTCGATAAAGGGTTCATTAGACCGAGTATCTCTCCCTGGGGTGCCCCGGTTCTGTTTGTGAAGAAGAAAGACGGTAGTATGAGGATGTGCATCGATTGTCGTGAGCTTAACAAGTTACGGTGAAGAACCGATACCCCCTACCAAGAATAGATGATTTGTTTGATCAGCTCCAAGGTGCCAGTTGGTTTTCAAGGATAAATCTTTGATCTGGTTACCATCAGCTGAGGTGAAGGAGCATGATATCCCTAAGACAGCTTTTCGCACGCGCTACGGTCATTATGAATTCCTTGTTATGTCAGGTGGTCTGACCAATGCGCCAGCTGCTTTTATGGATTTGATGAATCGAGTGTGTCGGACAATGTTAGATAAATTAGTGATTGTGTTCATTGATGATATCCTGATTTACTCAAGAGCAAGGAAGAGCACGTCGATCACATTCGGGAGGTGTTAGAGACCTTAAGAAGGGAGAAGTTGTATGCCAAATTCTCCAAGTGCGCGTTTTGGTTACGCGAAGTTCAATTCTTAGGTCACGTGATAAATCTAGAGGGGGTTATGGTAGACCCTGCTAAGGTGGAGGCAGTGATGCAATGAAAGTCTCCAAGGACGCCATCCGAGATTCGTAGTTTCTTGAAGTTGGCAGGATATTATCGAAGGTTCATTCAGGACTTTTCCAAGATCGCTTCTCCCCTAACCAAGTTGACCCGGAGGATGTAAAGTTTATATGGGGTCAAGCCCAAGAACAGGCATTCGAGGAGTTAAAGGTGAGGTTGACTCAAGCTCTGTCTTGTCGTTACCCGAAGGAAGCAAGGATTTGCGTGGTATATTCTCATGCTTCTTACTCGGAGTTAGGGTGTGTATTAATGCAAAGAGGGAAGGTTATAGCCTATGCATCTCGACAGTTGAAAGTTCATGAGGTCAACTACTCTACTCATGACCTGGAGCTAGCGGTCGTGGTCTTTGCACTAAAGATTTGGAGGCACTATCTGTACGGAACGAAGTGCACCATTTTCACGGACCACAAGAGCTTGAAGTACTTCTTCGAGCAAAAAGATCTGAACATAAGGCAGAGGAGATGGTTGGAGCTTATAAAGGATTATGATTGCAAGATCCATTATCATCCGGGCAAAGCCAATGTGGTGGCCGATGCTCTTAGCCGGAAGGAGAGGCCCGAGCCGATTCGGGTGAAAGCATACCAACTAATCATGACCTCTGATGTAATGAAGCAAGTCAAGGAGTTTCAGGATGAGGCATTAAAAGAAGATCATCTAAACTCTAAAAGAATGAGAGGTCTGGTTGGAGAATCGGGTGAGAACACGCTTGGTGTTAAAACTCGATTTGGACGGGTGTGGATTCCTTGTTTCGGGAATCTACGTGTGCAGATTTTGGATGAAGCTCACAAGACTCGATACTCCATTCATCCTGGTGCCACAAAGATGTATCAGACATGAAGAAATATTATTGGGGGCCGCGTATGAAACATGACGTGGCGGAGTATGTGAGTAAGTGCCTTACTTGCTTGCAAGTGAAGGCGGAACATCAGAAGCCGTATGGGAAGATCCAACCTTTGGATTTACCGTAATGGAAGTGGAGCACATCACCATGGATTTCATTACAAAGCTACCACGTACTCCGAAGGGGTACGATGCCATATGGGTAATTGTTGACCGCTTGACGAAGAATGCTCACTTCCTACCGATCCGCGAGACATATTCATTCGAGAGGTTGGCTAACCTGTTCATCAAGGAGATTGTAACTCGTCATGGTGTACCGGTGTCCATTGTGTCTGATCGTGACACCCGGTTTACGTCTAAATTTTGGAAGAATTTCATGACGCCATGGAGACGAGGTTACATATTAGCACGACTTATCATCCCCAAACTGATGGTCAGTCAGAAAGGACCATTCAGACGTTGGAGGACATGCTTCGGGCATGTGTAATCGATTTTGGTGGAAGTTGGGACGACCACTTACCTTTAGCCGAATTCTCATACAACAACAGCTATCATGCCAGCATTGGTATGCCACCATATGAAATGCTATACGGTAAGAGATGCAGAACACCCGTTTGTTGGGGTGACATTGGTCAGAAATAGTTGGGAAGCGTCGAGGTAATCAAGGCTACGACTGAGAAGCTTGACAAGATTAAAGCCTTCATGAAGGCAGCCAAAGATAGAGAGAAGTCGTATGCCGATAAACGACGTAGACCAATTGAGTTCCAGGTGGGTGAGCGGGTTATGTTGAAGGTCTCGCCTTGGAAGGGTATTATCCGATTTAGGAAGCGGGGCAAGTTGAGCCCAAGATATATAGGAGCTTTCCGAATTATATCTCGAGTAGGAGAGGTGGCCTATAGATTGGAGTTGCCTGATGAGTTAAGTGGAATTCACTCGACATTCCATGTATCTCATTTGAGAAAGTGTATAGCTGATGAAGACATGATTGTCCCACTGGAGGACATTGAAGTAGATGAAAGGCTCAATTATGTGGAGTAACCAGTGGCAATCATTGATCGTAAAAAGAAAAGGCTGAGAAATAAGGTGGTTCCTCTTGTGTGTGTACAGTGGAGCACAGGAAGGGATCCGAGTCTACATAGGAGACTTAGGAGGAGACTGAGGAGGAGATGAGGCAGCATTATCCTCGTCTATTTGAGGAATAATAGGTTTCGGGGATGAAACCTATATAAGGGGGTGGGCTTGTAACACCTAGTTATTTTTAAAAAGACAAGATATAAAGAATAAAAGAAAGAAAGGAAATTAAGTCCAAGTGGAGGGACTAAAAGTGTAAAAAGGACAAAAATGTTTGAAAGGTTGGTGTAAAGGTGGGCATGGACACCCACCCTCATTTCACATCACCATTTCTTTGGTTTTAGAGAGAGAGCATGAGAGAACTCTCGGCTTGTGGAAGAAGAAGAAGAAGTGAACGAATTCAAGGTAAGAATTCGTGGTTTTTGCATGTTTATGACGGGTTTTATCCCGGTTATGTGTTTATGTGCTTATGGGTTGTGTTTGTGCTCGGGTGTGTGTGTTTTTAATGTTGTTTCTAGGTGTTTTGAACTCAGAAAGCGGGTAAAAAGGAAGAACACCCAATTTGCACTAGGTGATTTCTAGACCCTGGTTTTTACTTGTTTTCAAACATCTTTGGGGCTGAAAATGTAGTTAAATGATTTTCAAATGTTTGAGTATGTATGCCCGTATGTATTGTGCATGATTGAATGTGATTCTTGAATGCTCATAGGTTGTTCTTGTTTAGAATAGCCACATTAAGCTTTGAACAGATGGATTTGATGATTGGGTTGAAAACATACCGGAGACGTGTTGAACAGAAGGTTCATGCGCCTGAAAATGCCTTAGAAAGAATTAAGTGTAATCCATGAGCCTAAACAGTAGCCCATGCGCCTAAGATTACCTTAGAAATGTTTAAGTACAGCCCATACGCCTGAACAGTGGCCCATGCGCCTAGAAATGTTAGCCGGACGACTAAGTGTAGGGCCATGCGCCCCAATAGTGCCCATGCGCCCAGTGGCTCATGCGCCTAAGTGTCCATGCGTCCGAATTACTCATGCGTCTAAGTGTTCATACACACAAATAGTGCCCATGCGCCGGAATAGTTCATGCGCCTAAAGTGAAAATGTTTAAGTGTTGGCTGATGCCCCTACATAGTGATGAAACGCCCGAACAGGGCTCATGCGCCCCAATAGTTCCCATGCGCCTAAGCACTTAAAAACTTTTTATAGAATTTTTTGGGAGTCTGTGCTTTAGGGTTTTGACCAAGGTTGACTAAGGGCTTATTAGTGATGATGTTTGATGCATGATATGTGTCAGGATCTGGTATTTGACCAACACCAAGTGATTAACGTGTTAAACCAAACGAAATAGTGTGGAATCTTATTTGATTGGTGATCCAATCAGTGAGAACACACGTAGACACAATAACGAATTGAATCTAATGTCAAGAATCGATTAGGAATTGATCTACAGTGTTCTATGAACTTAGAGTACGAACTTAGAGGCTTCTGGACGGCTAGGGTACGTCTGGAGTCGAAGTGGATTCAATGCTTACATTTTTCCACGAATTAGGTGGTATTTATAGGTTAGGGTTGCTCATTCGGGCGACTGAACCATTGGCATGGTTCATTCGTGCGATTGAGACATGCGGTTTATCCATTCGCACGGATGAGTGTTCAGTCGTGCGACTGAATCAGACGCATGAAGTTGTTCAGGCGTATGAACTATTTAGGCGCATGGACACTCAGTCGCATGGCCATTCGGACGCATGACCACTGTTGGGCGCATGGTCCATTCGGACGCATGAGAACTTCACTTCACCAAGTTTGAGTGTATTCAATATTATAACATTATGCATAACACATCAAACAATCACAACCTATATAATTAAGTCAATATGCGTTTAACAACTCATTAGTGAAATATTAACATTATAAACACAACCAAACATTGTATTTCATTAAGTACCCGTACAATTACAATTACACAAGTGTAAGACATATTACATTCAGATCAGGATCTAGGTACATATATGTATCAACAAACTCCCCCTTGGACCTACATCTATCTATTGTCTAACATCTTTCATGATTTCCTCAAACTTTTTGTACTTAGCTTCTTTGGTGACTCCTGTGTTTATCTCAAAGCAAAACAGAGTCTTATCACTTTCTGGAACTGTAAAGCTTGTACAATATCCTGTGGTCGTAGAACAGTGGCCACTTGTATAAAGTATAAACATCTTGTGTTGACAAGTTGGTGAGCCTCATCGGGTCAAACACCCTTATGGTTTCCATTGAGCCATTCCTTTCAAGACTATTACGGCCTCTCCCATTTCCAATCGTAGTACCACCATTTGAAGTGTGGAATGAAGTCCTGTGGCATCTCACGTAGTGGGATCTTAGACATTGTACGTGGCGGACTCCACTTCAGCACTACTCTAAGTTTACCAGTTATGGTATCAACTTCATATCTTCTGATGTACCTCATTGGTTGTTGAGGTTTGAAGTTGACCCATCTGGTATGGTACTCCCTCTTTAGAACAGCTTCAAACCAGTCTGACATCTTACGAGGGTCAGCATATAGCAAATTTAAGTTTGCTAACTGGTTGAGCTCAAAACCTGGAAGAGTCTTCAGATCATGGGGAAATCTGAAGTACTTTTCCCTTCTCACCTTTAACCACGTAAACGTTGAGGTCTGCAAAATATGCCCACGCTATAATCCTGCCTACCACCTTTTGATGTTTCTTGACCTTATACAGTTTGGTGTAGGTAGTTGATGTAGTAGCTCTGTGTTGGGCTTTGATTTCTTCAAAACATGCTACCCATTCAGCATTTTTGATTTTGACTTCGGCGTCTGAGGCTTGGGCCTTCTCTTTATCCTTTTCTGACTCTTCTCCATCTATCCAGAGTCTCAAAAGTGTCACTGACAAGAGTGTCTCCCAGATTGGGAATTGCAGTTCCCTCCTTGTTAGTGTATCAGGAAAGTGTTGAGCAGTGACATCTTCTATCCCAATCTTATCGACATCCTAAAGCTCATTGTCATCTCTGTTTGCACAGTTGGAGCATCTTTTACAATCTCATTAGGATTGAGCTTGTACATTTCTGCCAATTGCTCATCAGTAAGATCATGAATTATTTCCCCTTCTTCATGGGTGTAACTCACTGATCTTCTGACAATCCCTTGCAGATCAGAATCATAGTTTTGAGTCTTGATCTGGTGAAGGGGAGCAATATCGTGTTCATACCTTTGATAATTTTGATCTGCTTGATTTAAACATTCAATATATGAATCATTAGTTAACATCAAGACAGAACCATAATAATCGAAAACATAACTATTTACATTACATATAACATGTATTCACTAATATCATACATAATCCGAATACAAAAGATATTAAATAACAATAAACCAACTAAGCATTACTCTTGTCCTGGATCATCGGCTCTTCTGCTGCCGGGTTGGATGAGGAGGCACTCGGATCTTGAGTACGTTTTGTCCTCCTTTCGCTCACTGATGTGGCACCTGCAGCTGAAGAGTCGTCATCATCATCATCATCACTAACATCAGTATGACCATCATGATCACCACCATCATCATCATCATCACTATCATCATCAGCATCATCATCTCCATCACCTTCCCTATCTTTAAGGACTCTTCTTTGGACCCTTTGAGTTTTAGCTGCAGAGATTTGTTTGCAGCCTCCAGCTCCTCAATCCTCTTGGCGTGTTGCTCCTGGAGCTGAGACATCCGATGTGCCTGCTCATCGATCAATCGAGCCTGATGAGTGAGCTGCTGAGATTGGACAGTGGTCAGGTCTACCAGCTGTCTTATCTGATTAGTCTTCTCTTCATGCTGCTCTAACAGTCTCAGTACCATTCGATTAAGTGCTGAGAGTTGTTCCTCTACCCCACTGAGAGGCAAAGGCAATCCTGATGGATATGGAGAGAAAGAAGATGGTGTTGTAGGATGGCTAGTCGTGGTGGTGACGGTGGTGAAGATTGGAGGTCATATAGATGATGGTGATGGTGGTGTAGGTGTGAATGATGTGGTGGTGGATGGAAGGGTGGTCGTGGTGGTAGGTGAAATGGTGGTAGCTGTGGTAGGTGGAATGGTGGTAGCTGTGGTAATGGCTGTGGTAGTGGCTGTGGTGGTGGTTGTGGTGGTGATAAAGGTGATTCTGCGTTTCTTCCTTTTCAAGCCATGGGGCTGAGCCACCCTCTTCTTCCTCGATCCAGTCGAGGTGGATGCTCCCCTTATAGTGTGGCCTGGCAGATCAGGAGTATAAGTAGGATCATCAGTGGTCTCTCCCAATCTGCCTGGGCGTTCACCAACCACCCGGAGCCCTCGTTCTGTTGGAACGACTTTACTTCCCACAGTCCGAGTCAGTGGCTCCTCATCTGACTCATCTGACTCATCTTCTTCCTCGCCAGGCATGAAATCCTGGTGGAACCCAGTAGTCTCCGCTCCGTCTCCAGTGGGGGCAGATGCTGGAGATGGAATAGTAGTAGTGGGACCCCTTTGTTGAGTGGGTCCTTCATCTCCAGCATCTCCGCTATCATCATCGGAGTCATCATCAGGAGCTGTATCTGCTCTTCTTTAGAGTCACTATCAACGTGATGCCATTTACGCCTAGCCGGCACCACGTAGTCTTCCCGGCCAGATGCCCAAATAATCTCCTCACAGGGGGCTTTACCTGCTCCCCCTGTAAACCTTCATCCTGCCCAAAGTGGTATCGTCCATCACCTCGAGTACCACCGCGTCCTCCTTCTCCTTTGGCAAGGAAGGGATCTTCTGGTCTATAATCATCTGCATAAAGCGAGGGTACATGCAGAAGCCCTCCTTCCCTTTCCCCTCAATGTTCTCCACCAAGTAGGTGAAGATCATCCTGGAGAAGCTGAACGGATGGTTCAGCACCAGTGCAGCATATGCGTTCTGGATTTGATCGGACAGCTCATCAAAACCTCCTTTCCGAGACGCTAAGCACTTAAGCAGTACATGCACAAGGTACTTGAACTAGGGACACAGGTTGCTCTTGTTGAGCACCCTGCATTGATGTCCCCAGCGTACTTGGACCGCAGGAAACAACCTTTGACAGTCAGGGGTGTAGTCATGTGGGACATTCAGGATCGTCCCCAAGCTGCAGCACTATCCTCAGATCTTCCTCATAGATCTCAATGGCCTCTCCAAATATCGAACTACGGATTCGATGAGGCTCTGATGTTCTATCAACTACAGCACCTTCCCAAAAGGCCTGCTGAATAGACCGTACGGTGTGCATGGAGTTGAGATTGCGTGAGAGATCCTTGAGCGCCTAAGAACAAGATGATTCCAGCAAAGTCAGGTGCATTTCTGGATGACTGATCCAGATAAGCACAGATATTGTGCTTGGTGCTCATTGTCCACCGACTCGTCATCTGTTACAAAAGAAAACGTTAGTATCCGTTGAGTAAGAATATCTTGAATCACTTGGACTTGTAAATATTTCTTTTGATCTGTCATGCAAATGAGACTCTGCGACTGAGATCTAGTCGTGCGAATGAGTAGTGCGACTGAAATCCAGTCGTGCGAATTACCTCATACGTACGACTTGTCATGCGACTGAGCTCATACGTATGTACACTCATTCGTGTATATCAGTCATGCGACTGAACTCATACGCGTGGTTCAGTCATGCGGTTTAGCCATTCGCACTACTCAGTCGTGCGACTGAAGTTCATCAACCTGTCTATTCGCATGACAGACTGTTGTTCAATTCAAATTCAAATTTTGACCAATTCTTATAATTAGATGTTGTGTTTTGGTTCATTCGACTCGCAATCATTTTACTTAGCACATAATAACATTAATTTCAGTTGATTGCTGAATTAATTGGGTTATTTTGTCAAACAAGTCTCGATTCTTGGTTTGGACCGAACTTGTTGATTTTGCAGTCAAATTGAATGAGAGATGGTTGGATTGAACCGCATTGTACCTGTATAGTCAGTGGAAATGTTAGTGCACAAGAATTAGTGGTATAGAAAGATCTAATGAAAATTTGGCAGAGTAACGAAAGTCGTGCGAATTAGGGTTAATTTGGAGTGATGAGTCTCTGCGACCGAATCCCCTTCTATTTATACTAATTTGAATTCAATCGTACGACTAGACTCATTCGCTCATTTCATTCGAGCGAATGAACCTCAGTCATGTGATTGGATCAGTCACTCACCTTCAGTCATCCGACTAGAGTTCAGTCGCGCGACTTGTTCATTCGCCCACTCTCAATCGGCCAAATGGCTTATTTGTATAAGTCATTCGGTTGAATGGTCCATACTCATGTCCATTCGGCTATTTAATGCATGAGTATGGTCCATTCGCATGATTGGTCCATACTCAAGATCCAGTCGTGCGAATGGGTCATACACTTGACATTTTCCTTACTTTATGACCATTTGACATTTAAACCCTTTTAAACTGTTAATTTAACATTATGAAACATTTGATCATCTCAGACATGATCATTTTAGACTTAAAACCTTTATATCACCTCAGACGTGATCTTTTTAAACCTTTTGTCACCTCAGACGTGACCTATTTATTTGAAAGCATGTGTGGTCACCTCAGACGTGACCTTTTTGATGATAAGGTCCCTTATCAACTTCCATGACATAGTTCGATACTACCACAAACTGAATTAGACTAACTTGTACTTACATAAAAGAAATAACACCGAAAATTACACTAGATATGTTTTTGTGTTTTTGTGAGGGTTAATTCCTAAGATGTACTCTATGGAATAATTCTTCTGAGAGGGCACCTCAATCTTTCAAACCATACATGGACCAATTCAAGCTGGAATCATACAGGATATTCAAATCATTTGAGACTAGTTAGCTAAAACCTTTGATGCTCAATTCTTGTTTTTCATCTAGAGTCATTTAGCAAGTTTAGGAAATCATACTAGTACTATTAGGTCCCCACACTGATTTGAACTTTCAAGAATTTTTGCCACAGTGATTGTCAGTATACTTGCCCTCTTAAATCCATACACAAACTTTCAACACAGTTCGGTGATCGTTTTAAGGTTTGTTTATTTCAACAAGCATTTGTGAATCCCACACTTATATGGTAATCAACATTCCTCAGGAGATTTTTGAGCGATCTTAGGGTAGAATTCAAGAAGAGACTATTCTTAGAACTTTGAAAGAGAAGCCAATCCTCAGGTCAGTGCCATCGCACAACAGAGAGGCGGCAAACAACAATGAGTTCTAGAATATATAGGTTATGCTTATCCTCAGGTCAGTGCCACCGCACACAGAGAGGCACATAATCTATCTTCTTGTTTGAGCAATTTTTCTTCTTTTAGCATTCATGTGCTTTAGCTCATGCTTTGGTCTTACGCACACTTTTGTGGCATTTATTTTGCTCGTCACCCCTATTGGAATCCTGTTGATTGTGTTAACCAGGGATAAGGTGTTTCCCACAGCTAGTCAAACATTTTAGTTTAATCTTGAGATCACCAAACGGTCTAGTCATCTATTGTGTTGAATCTACCAACATATCAGCTGTGGTCTAGCAACCTCTAGGTCTACTTTCTTGTGTTACTTAGTAGTAGCTAGCTTAACTATCATATTTCCTTTTATATTGCTCAGACTACTCAGACTTTGAACTTTGCATCTTTTTCAATTTTGATTTTTAAAGTCCCAAATGGTTTGTACCAGTGTACTATCATATCCCACACTTTAAATTGGTATCACACGTACGATCTTATTTATTATCGGCTTGCCTCTCCTTTTCCCTCGTTTTTTTTCTCATACTTATTCTCCCCCTAAAATACTAACACCTCTAAGGATTTGCGTTTTAGAATTTTAATGAGCAGAACTGACATTAAGTGTAATTAACGAAATAACATTAAACAAGACAAGAGGATTAAACGCAAAGAACACTATAATTTAAGAAATTTAAGAGAAACTAGACGCGACGCATCGGACTAAACATGGTCATCTTCAGAATGACCTCACTTTTCTTTTAACACCATTGACCTCTAACAGATATAGAAAACGTGGTTTATCAAAAGCCTTTGTATAGAGGTCAACGCGTTGAAAATCAGTGTTTATTTTTATCACATCGATTAAGTTCTTTTCAAAACAGTCACGTATGAAGTGATATTTGATTCCGATATATTTGGTCTTAGGATGTTGGACCGGGTTCTTAGTGACTGCAATTGCAGCAGATTTATCAACAAATATAGGTGTGGAAGTGAAATACAACCCGTAATCCCGCATTTGCTGTTGAATCCATATGATTTGGGAACAGCAGCTTGCAGCAGCAACGTATATGGCTTCACAGGTTGACAAAGCAACCGAGGTCTGCTTCTTACACTTCCAGGTTACTAATCTTCTCCCAAAGAACTGACACCCTGCTGATGTAGATTTGTAGTTCATCTTGCAGTCACCGTAATCCGAGTCACTATACGCTGTAAGTTCAAAGTCATCATCATGAGATACCACAACCCAAGTGTGGTGTGCCCATCAGATAACAAAATATCCTTTTGACCCCAATTAGGTGGTTCACCTTAGGCTTTGCCTGATATCGCGAGCATAAACATGTCACATACATAATATCTGGTCTGGAGGCAGTGAGATACATGAGAGATCCAATCATCCCGCGGTACATAGTGGCATCTACCAGATCACCGTTCTCATCGGGTGTTACATCATGGTTTGTAGCCAGTGGAGTGCCAACTATGGAAGCATTCTCCATGTCAACCGACTGAGAATATCTCCTACATACTTGGTCTGATGTAAGAAGATTCCATTTGGTGTCTGATCTACTTGTAACCCGAGAAAGAACTTCATCTCCCCCATGACCCTCATCTCAACTCAGCCTTCATTACTGTTTCGAATTCTTTGCATAATTCTTTGTTCTTTGAATCGAAGATTATGTCATCTACATAGATCTGTACTAGCAGTAAGTCTCCATCTTTTTCTTTGATAAATAGTGGCAGTCAAGACTCCCCTGTGAAATCCGTGTTTCACAAGATGAGTCGAGAGTTTCTCATACCAAGCCCGTGGAGCTTGATGAAGCCCGTATAGAGCCTTGTCGAGTTTGTAAACTCTATCCCGATGATATGGATCTTCAAATCCCTCGGGTTGACTGACATACATTGTTTCTCTAATTTCACCATGAAGGAATGCACTCTTAACATCTAGCTGATAGACTTTGATTTTCATATAAATGCATAGCAAGGAAGATACGATTGCTTCCATCCTTGCCACTGGTGCAAATACTTCATTTTAATCAATACCTTCAACTTGTCAAAAACCCTGAACAACAAGTCGAGCCTTGTTTCTGATGGTCACTCCCTGATCATATTTCTTATATTTCAAGACCCATTGGTACCAATGACTTTAGCACCTTTAGGTCTATCCACGAGTGTCCATACACCTAACTTCTTAAACTGAAGAAGTTCTTCCTGCATGGCACTAACCCAAACCTCATCATTTAGTGCTTCACTAACATTCTTTGGCTCAAACTGAGATACAAAGCAGCGTTATGCACCGTCATGAAGGTATCCTTTTTCCATCACAGAGGCATAATCAGCGGAGTACAGCTGATTTCTAGTCTAAACCCCTGATCTCACATCTCCTATAATATTATACAAAGGATGATAGACGTTTAGACGTGAGCCAGGGGTTGTTGGAACAACCACCTCAGAGTCAAGATTATGACCATTTGGTTCTGGATCTGAGGCGATAGGAGTCTGAGGTTCAGAATGTTTAGAAGCATCACTACCGATGCTGTGAATTTGTGGTAGTTGGAACCTGTACATCCTGGTTGATCTGATCAGTTTTGTTCATTTTCTTCATCAGAGGAGGATCACTCATATCAACTGCTCCCCTTGAGTTGGTAGGATCATGACTTGTTGAATCTTGAGACGGTGTGTTCAAGACATCGTACATCATCTTGTTTGCCAACTCGTCTTTGAAGAAGACAGAGATATGTTGAAGGACTTGAAGAATCCATCATAGTCAAAGAAGTAAGCAGGCCCTTTTCCAGCAGGCGGTGTGATATATCTCTGAACATCAACATTACACCACACCTCTACTTGACCCGTTGAGTTGTTGTAAACTCTCTTGTTGGTATGTTGTATCCTAAGAAGATCCCTTCATCAACCTTCTCACTGAATTTTCCTCCTGAGTCTTTTTCAGCAGGGTGCACGGAGCGCCAAACGGCTCGAGATATTCCAAGTTAGGTTTACGTCGCTGTAATAACTCGTAGCATGTTTTTTCATGGAGTTTTACTACCAGAACTCGATTGAGAGTATAACATGCATTTGCCACTGCTTCATTCCAAATTGTATAGGCAGTTTCGAGTCTGCAAGCATTGTCTGTGCCGTCTCTATCAAGCTGCGGTTCTTCTGTTCAGCAACGTGTTTATCTAAGGGTATAATCCGAGGTAAATTGATGCACAATTCCTTTTCCTTGCAATAGTCCATCCTCTGATTCTTGAACTCGGTTCCATTGTCTGAGCGCACCTGTCTTACCTTCAGCTTGTATAGGGATTCTAGTGTAGTTACCAATTCCTTGAAGGATTCAATGTTTCTGATTTGGATTTCAAAAACATTACCCAAGAGAACCTTGAGTAGTCATCAGTAACTACATAGCAATACAAGTCGCCTGCGATGCTTCTTGTACTGACTGGACCAAACGGATCCATGTGAAGAAGCTCAAATGGAAGTTCAATAGAATGAACTTTCTTTTCTTATGCGATTTCTTCGTCGTTTGCCCTTTTTGCATGCAACACAAAAATCCTGGAGTTGGAAGTTTTTGACATTTACTCCTCTCACAAGATCAATCTGGATCAAGTGATTCATTTTCCTCGGATTTATGTGTCCCATTCTCCTATGCCAGGAGATGGATTCCTTCTCAGTAGCTTTGGACAAGAAACATTGGACTTCACTATCCGTTGTGGATGCCTTTGAGAGATCCAAGACATAAAGATCAGTATATCTTGAAGCTGACATTAAGATCTGATCCTCCGGAATCACGTAGTCCTTCTTTAGAACGTAACACTTCTTGTTGTCAAAAACTACCTTGAATCCTTTATCACAGATTTGAGAAACTGAAAGTAAGTTATTTTGTAATTGTTGGACATAGTTTACCTTATCAAACTTAACTTTCTCATTTCCCACTTCTCCTTGGGCTGTGATATACCTACCTTTGTTTCCAGGAAATGAAACATGCCCTCCTTTAATTTGTCTGACATTTGATAAGAGAGCTCTATTCCCTGTCATGTGCCTGGATGCTCCGCTATCAACAATCCACGTGTTAGTTTCAGAACTATAGCGAACACCCTGCACATTAATGAAAACATTAGTTCATGTTAGGAACTCAAGCCTTAACTGGCTTGGGTTTCCCTGAGGCATCACATATCACAAACTCAACCCATTGACCCTTTGAGGTTAAGGATTGATCATAATTCTGTGTGTTCTTATTTTTAGGCACTGAGGAGGTTTTTTCTTTCTATAATCCAGATTTGTGTAAGGCATGTTTGTGATAAACATACGACTGGCTGATGGATTGAACTTTGGGTTCACAATCCCTTTTAAGAGGCGTCACTGAGTTCCTCTAAAATATCTAGATGTAGATGCAGAAAGTTCAACTTTCTTCCTCGTGTCTGATAATAAGGACAGTGAGACGCTATGTGACCATACTCTCCACAATTATAGCAGGATCTCCTTTCAACTTTACGGTTATTTGTTTTGGTGGAGATATACTTGTCACACGGTCAACCTTAGTGTGTTTGGACTGAGGCACTACTTTGTTAGATGTATGAGTTGGTTTACAAAATTAATTGTTTTACCTGGTTTTACATCTTTAATCTCTTGTTTCCCTGGACTGTGACATGATGCACATGATTGAGTAGATTTTATAGTCTTTTTAGGTTCTTGTTTGACTTTGTTTGACCTTGACTTTAAACTCACCCTTTCAAATTCTTTTTCCAGGTTAACACAAGCATCTTTCCTATTTCCTTGAAGTGGCCTCCTTTTGTTTAGGGTCGGATTCACTTGATTTACTTACTGAATCAGGATCGCTACAAGAAGAGTAGACACCACGTGATCCTTGATGGGGTTATTGTTAATTGGTTTACTTTTGGTTTTCATCAAGGTCTCAGGTGGTAGTGGAACCACTTTGTATCCCAGTCCCTCCCCGTTATTTCTCTCTATAACTAAGTCTTGGACAATGTGTGATGAGCTTGTCCAACTATGCAGTTTTTGTTTTAATGAATTGACTTCTACTTCTAAAACTGCTTTTTGCTTCTTAGTGTCCTCAAGAGAGTTCAGATAGTACCTAATGTTATTTGCTTGGTTAAAGGCAACTACCTCAGTTTCCCTAAGCTGTTTATTTAATAGGTCTATCTTTTCCTTGTAACTGTGCTCATTTTGTTTCAATACTCTATTTGCTTTGGTGCACAGTTCCAGATCCTTTACTAAGCTATCATTATGATCTAATAGCCTCGCAAATTTTGAATCTATAACTTCTCTAAATTTATTACATTCTAAGCAAGCATGATTATTAAACAGTTGGTCGTAGTACTTACCTGGGATGTTAAAGAAGAATCAGCCATGAGTGCTGGCTCGGTTGTCTCTGGTTCTTGTGATTCACATGATGATGCAAAATTTTCTTCTTCAGGCAGGTAGTGACCACATTTGCGGTATCTTCAGAGTTTGACATTGCGAGCTCTACTGCTATATCTCCATCACTTGCAGAATCTTCATCAATATCCTCCACATTAGCTATATTTGACTCTCCTGACGAGACGAGCCGAAAGCTCCAGTCCTGTCCTTCATCTTCATTAGCAGTCAAGGCTTTTGGATCCTTGCTTGATGAGTCAGCATTACTAGTTGTGGACTTATCTTGACGGTTAAATGACGAGAGGGATTTACATTTCCTGTCTTCTTTGGTTTTATACACTCCCTCTTGAAGTGTCCTTCTCACCGTAGTTGAAACATGTAACCTTTGACTTATCAAACCCAAAGTTGTGTCTTTTGTTGCAACCAGTTTTGTCCGGTCTTTTTGACAAACTTTTTAGCTCGTCGGACAACACTTGCTAGAGCCCACATTATGTCCATACGTTCCAACTCCATTTCATCCACCTGCTCATAATCTTCATCTGCCAGGTGGCAGTTACCTATCTTTCAGCAATTAATCCATCGTAGGATTGAACCACTGCAGCTAAAAGGTCCATATGTTCTCTGGCCACCTCCACAGTTACATTCCCGAGATTGTCGGTTTTCAGCTTTGCTGCATTAGCTTCAGGTATTATATATTAGGTGCTAGACGACACTGACATTTCTGATCCTGAAGTTGAGGGTTGTGCTGGAACACCTGCACTTGAGATGAAGACGGTTTGCAGTGGTGCTCCAGATGTCTTGACTGAAGGAGTAGCATTGTAGAGTGCAGGCTTCTGATCGTAGTTGGCCTTTTGGGCTCGATACTTCATTCTCAGCTCCTCTTCTCTCAGTTTCAGAATGAAGTCATTTACATCTAACTTCGAGAGCATTCCGTTCTATCTGAGATTAGAAACAAACGAACCCCATTTTTCTGGTAATCCATCAGCAAAGTTGGATACCTTTTCTTCCATCGAAGTAACCACTCCATGAGTGTGCATCTCACTCAGCAAGTGGTAGAATCTATCGATCACATCATCAAGGCCTTCTTTTCCATTAAAGAGAAGTTTTCAAACTCCTTCTTCAATGCTTTTGCCTTGATAGCCTTCAGAGAGGCATTCCCGTCATACCTCTTCTCCAACGCATCCCAAAGTTTCTTAGCTTGAGTATACTCCGAATACTGATGGAAAATATCCTTCGGAATAGACTGAGTAAGCAAGGCGTAGACTTTCTTCTCAGCGTTGTGTTTTACCTTCTGTGCATCCGACATGCCACTTAGAGTAAGTTTACTCCGTCAGCTCCAACTGGCATGCTGTACCCCGACTCTATTGCCTCCCACAAATTTGTATCCACTCCATTTAAGTAGATTTCGAAATGTTGCTTCCATTGTGGGTAGCCGTCTAACATAATAAGTTTTGGGGGTTTATTGTGAATCCCACTTTGTTCTCCAACAGCAGTAGATTCTGAATACGTGCATCTCTACTTGCTGTGTATGCTGAAAACTAAGCCTCCATTACACTTGACTTTACTATTTACAAGCTGCTGATGGGTGTGAATGAAGGTATGCGATTGGGCTTATTCGAGCGATTGAACCAGTGCGGATGGGTTAATCCTGCGACTAAGCAAATGCGGATGAGTCTGTCATCCGAATAAACTAATGCGGTTGAGCGGTCCGAATGAAGATCTCAGTCGTACAAATGAGGGTACGAATGAGTTCAATCGTGCGGTTGAAGGATGCGTATGAACTCAGTCGTGCGATTGAGCCAATCGTGCGACTGAACTTGCTGAAGTTTGATAATTCGTAGGTTAAACTTGTTTTGGTCGTAAAAAGTCGAATTTTATCAAACCCTAATAGTCGTATGTCGGAAAAACTACACTTTTCGATCAGGAAACTTCCAAGACTCCATTAGACACAAAAAGATTGTGTTTTTGATGCAAAAACACAATTTTGTATCAAAACGATTGAATCAACACGTAATCAAGAGCCTATAGCTCTGATACCACTTGTCAGGATCTGGTATTTGACCAAACACCAATTGATTAATGTGTTAAACCAAACCAAATAGTGCGGAATCCTATTTGATTGGCGATCCAATCAGCGAGAACGCACGTAGACACAATAACGAATTGAATCTAACGTCAAGAATCGATTAGGAATCGATCTGCAGCGTTTTATGAACTTGGAGTACGAACTTAGAGGCTTTTGGACGGCTAGGGTACGTCTGGAGTCGAAGTGGATTCAATGCTTATATTTTTCCACGAATTAGGTGGTATTTATAGGTTAGGGTTGCTCATTCTGGCGACTGGACCATTGGCATGGTTCATTCGTGCGATTGAGACATGCGGTTTATCCATTCGCACGGATGAGTGTTCAGTCGTGCGATTGAGTCAGACGCATGAAGTTGTTCAGGCGTATGAACTATTTAGGCGCATGGACACTCAGTCGCATGGCCATTCGGACGCATGACCACTGTTGGGGCGCATGGTCCATTCGGACGCATGAGAACTTCACTTCACCAAGTTTGAGTGTATTCAATATTATAACATTATGAATAACACATCAAACAATCACAAACCTATATAATTAAGTCAATATGCGTTAAACAACTCATTAATGAAATATTAAACATTATAAACACAACCAAACATTTGTATTTCATTAAGTACCTGTACAATTACAATTACACAAGTGTAAGACATATTACATTCAGATCAGGATCTAAGTACATATATGTATCAACAATATGATTACTTATGATTGTTCCTTATCATTGTTATTGCTATTATTATTATTACTTATAGTATGTGATTTTACGTGGTATGTTATTATCGTAACGTAAAGTATATCGTAATAATAAAGTGAAAGAGCAATAAATAAAAGAAGAGGAACATTCATGAAAATGTTAACAAGTCTTGCAAGCTTACAGGAGGTACACGACCATGATGTCGTTAGCTCAACTGTGCTGCGGGTTAGCTACCCTATTATGCACACAGGGTCAATCAATTGAGATTGGCAGGACCTTTGCAGCGTGTCCCGGTGATTGGGTTGGCCTTGTACATAGTACACAGAACCCTTTCGAGGGATACAGTTGACCCTTTCGGGGGATATAGTTGACCCTTTCGAGGGATACAGTTGACCCTTTCGAGGGATATAGATGGCCCATCACCTGTTTTCCATCGCGCATATAGTTGGGTTATTGCTCACTGGTCCATACAGAAAGTGAAACATAAAGATAAAAGTTTACAGAACAGACAAGGCATACAGTAAAGAGAATGAACAATATTTGTTCATATAGTTTATGCGTGCTAGCATATACAGTACAGAGTTGTATTTTACAGAAAAGAGTATTTTCTTATACAACATATAGAAAGTATCTTATTACTTATAAAACTAGAGCTCACTTAGCAACACTGACCTTTATACATTTTCAGTTGGCAGGTAATTATTGCTGAGGATGGCACGAGGGTGAAGCTACTCGGTAGGGAAATTCTGACATCCATTCGTACTCTGTGTTGTTGTTGTTTTGTAATGCATATAAACAAGTTTTTTGTAAACAGACAATGATGATGTATTGCTTAACAACAGTGTTTTACATGAAATGAATGGTTTTTGATAAATCATTTCCGCTGCTTAAGATTGTATAATTCTAATGTTTAATGTTTTAATTGTTGTGATTGACCAACTGTAGGGTTTCCGGGAACGGGGCCTTACAAAATACATATCATAGGAAATAAGTCATACATCGAATACGTTTTTGAAAAGATTTTACTTGTATAACTTAATAGGATTGGGTCATATGGACGAAATCTTAAGATAATTTTATTTTGATGAACAATGTGGTCGTTAAACATTTGATTTAGAATGTAGAACTCCGAGTTTTAAGGTTATGTATCCGTTAGTATGTTTGTGTTTGTGATAATCATATGCTCTGGAAGCCATACGTTACGACTTGTATTCCATTCGTGGCGGGGTGTGACAATAATAACTACTTTTATACTATTGTTATAAGGAATGGTAATACCGAAATAAATACATACAATTTACCACTATATATACATTTATGTAAATATTTTAAGATGATAATATTTTAACATGTTATATATACATTTATACAATAATATTTTAACATGTTCATATATATTTAAATTTTAAACAGAGAATTAATACGACGTTCTCATATACGTTCAAAATAGAGTTTCGGCGAAGTGCGGGTCTAACCCGCTATTGATAGATTATACAATTAATAAAAGCAACTGCGTAAATTTGTGCTGTTATGAGTTCAAAACCAGCAAAAATATATATTAACTGGTTACTTGTATTTTCCTAAGCACATCAAAAAGTTTTAAGGAGCGAAATTAAATCAGAAAAAAACAATATAAATGTTAATAAAATGCAGAAATATAAAATTTAAATATTAAATAATTTCATTTACGTGTAAACTCAAAAGATGTAGTTAAGCTATGAAATAGGGGGTTACTTGACTCGATGTGTAAAAATGTTGGGCGAGTAGTTGTCTACCCATGACAAGTTTGCAACTACTTACTACTATAATTTATTTTAAGAGTATTATGCATTCGTTCATAGTTATCGACATATATTAAATAATTACACAGATGGATTATACAACATTTATAAAAAGAGAGGTTATGTAATTTATTAAATAGTGTGCAACTTAGGGGTGGTTTTAAGAAAAACGGAAATGAAGCAAACGTTTAATGTAATATATGTATATGTATATATGTATATGTAATTTATATATATATATATATATATATTATATATATATATATATATATATTGGGTTTTGTTACTCTATAAAGTGTAATTTATGTGCGCAGCTTACGAAGATATCGAGAATTGACATGTGTTTTTCGTCATAGGAGTAATTTCGTCTGCGCCACAATTAAACATATAAAATATATAATTACGCAAGTTATATTTATAGTTATCCAATTTATGTTTATTATTACGCAAGTTATATTTGTTAAAAATAATATTACTTACGTTATAAAAACAATTATGCAAGTTATATACTTAAATACGCAAGTTATGTTTATATTTACGCAGTTAATAATCACACAAGTTATACGCACAACACATAGACGCTTTTAAAAAAATATTAATTAAAGAAAGAGTATAGCAATATTGTACTTGAATTAAAGAGGATAAAATACTCAATTTTATAATCTAAAATTTTTAAAAGATAATGTCGTATATAAAATACATGCGTTAAAACAAACGGTGGGAATTTTTGATAATTCCAAATCTATCACTCCAGACTCATTTCTTTAGTGATTATTTCATGTTTAAGCTGAACTATTTATCTAAAAAACTAATGATTGTTATTATTTTTTATACTTTTTACAAAAACAACACTTTGTATAGTAAATTTTCTCTATATGTATATATAATTCTTTTTTTTTTCTTGAACTTCAAATTTTTAAAACTAGTTTTGAAATTTATTTTGGAAAAAAATGCCAAAAGTTTGTAAGTTCGCTTGGGACTTTAAAACATAGTATTTGGAAAAAGCCCCGAAGTCTGATATCCGTTGTGGGTTACATAAAATTTAACCGTTCTTGACATAACCTATATATTACAGTTACACAACATATTATTATAATAACTCACATTCTACGCATCATACATCAATGTCTTTATAAAAAAATCATTTAGCTAAAGAAAATAATGAGAATAATATACTTGAAAAATATCCACATGATTTATTATATAATATTTCTAAAAAATATAATTTCATATATAACTATACGTTTGAAATATTGCGACAACTTGAAAAATCATATATAAATGCTTTCAAGCGTGAATAAAACTGACGTGATTACGTGAATGTCTTTTGTAATCTTAACCATCGAGTTCTTAACACCATAAAATCATCTTGTAATTCTAATATAATAGAAATCCGTATCAAATTAATACCACTGTGCTTTTGTTGGAGTGGTTGAAGAAAAAAAAGTCAAAGCTAAAATAGAACAAGTAATCAAGTGAAGGTTATAATACAATTCATTGCAATTAATAAATTATTTTAATATAATATTAATAGTACCGTATCAATTTGATAATTAAGAAGCACTATAAAATATATTTCAACATTAAAAAATGTCACGGTGTTATGTTTTTGTTATACCAAAATACCAAACACACAGTAATATTTAATTTATAATTAACATTTTTTAATCTATAAAAAAGTTTGATTAACATTTTTTATTATTTATCCAATATTTAATTAATATTTTTAATTAATAAAAAAGTTTGAAA
The DNA here is from genome assembly GCA_025506515.1 of Flaveria trinervia. Lineage (NCBI taxonomy): Eukaryota > Viridiplantae > Streptophyta > Magnoliopsida > Asterales > Asteraceae > Flaveria > Flaveria trinervia. The sequence continues at coordinate 91,567,532 of CM046444.1, forward strand.
ATATATTATTAACACGTTTGCTAGTTTACAACATCTTTATTTAACAAATAGTTTTAGAAGTAAATCAAAGATTTCATGACTTAATAAACGGGTTTACCAATTTTTTACATGTTTTGGATGCTATTACTTTCTTAGGCACTCATTAGAATTTAGAAACTACATAAATTTATTTGCAAATCTAAAAGTAAAATCGAATTTAACTTTAAACATAATTTGGTTGATAATTCAAGTCTTGTTTTAACTAATACGTCATCCTGTTGCATCTTGAAAGAATCATACATGTCAATTCAATAGGTGAGTTGATTATTGTTCTGCGGGATTCCCACAAGTCCAAGTATTAATACGAATGAAGATTCTGAGTAGAAGATTAAGTATTGGATTTCCGTATTTGTTAATGCGAAAGGCAAAGAACAAATGATGACAAGTGTTTGTTCTTCCGCATTAACAAATGCGGAAGACCAGAAGTAATGCAGACAAGATTCTGTTCATCCGCATTTGCCAATGCGGATGACCGGACAAGAATGCACACAAGTATTTGTTCATCCGTATTACCCAATGCGTATGGCCAACATACTAATGCGGATGATCAAGTGAAAAAATACTGATCAAGTCCATCTCATCCGTATTTGTCAATGCGGATGAACAAGAATAAATACGGATCAAGACTTAGACTAGTTCTGATGTATATGTCATGGGTAGTTTAGTCATTTTGTAAAAAGGCATCTTGTCTGCCTATAAATTGAATAGAAAACCTCGTACATGAGGTGACGATTGATAGACAATTAGAACATATTTTGTCTTTTACTCTGTAGGTGTATCATTACTGTTTTATGCTCAAACCCTAGCATTTACTCTAGTCATCATCTCTTTCAATACAAACAAGCACTTATGAGTATTTCTTCTGCATTGAATGTTTATTGATTGTTTGTTTCCGCCTTTTAATCACTAACTCAATCATTATATTCGATCCTAAATGAGAATCTCTATCTCACTACCCAGTCACATCCTTTTCTTTTCTATTTTTATCTAAAATGGAGACCATTTTCAGGCCATTGCCCGTTGATTTAGATAACTCCCCCATCAGATAATCTTAAGTGTGTAGTTTTCCCCTCATGAACATACGAAGCGTCCAAAAACACAAACTCTCTTATAAATCAACTAGTTTTAGTGAACCCCTGTATTACACGAATTAAATAAAATAAAATGTTAAATAGAATAAAATTTTATTCATTATTAAATAATATGTGATTTAAATTATGTATGAGTAAGTACTATAAGTAATAAAACAATGATATCAACTTTTCAAAAATTTGTTTTTATACTTTCTTTGTTTTTTTCTAAAAAATAAATTAAACATTTTGTTTCAAAACAAACATATTAATCTTTAAAAAAAGAATGATGTACTTTCTAAAAAAAGTATTTTTATAAAAAAATGTTTTCTAGAAATAAGCATTACTAAACAATCTATTTCTTAATCTTCTTAATATAGCTTATAATAAAAAAATAAAATTAAATACTATAATTAATAATTAATTAAGTCATTTAATAAGATAGAGAAGTAGGAAAATTTTGTTAAGAGTGAATTTGGTGTTACCATGTGGCATCTCTAGTTATCATTTTATGATATGTGACATTTTTAGTTACTCTTTTATTATAACTGGTAGAAGACCCGTGCAATGCGGCGACAGTAATAATTTAAAACACGATACTGGTTTACGTTACTAATTTTTACAAATACCACAATCCTAATTATAGTAACATAAAAATCAAACACAAACAAATTAATGGTAAAGAGGATGGTTCAAAAGAGACTAAAGTACTATTGTGAGCTGCTACTGATTCATCTGAATAAGAAAAATTCTTCAAATATAGCCAAACATACAATTACCTAATCAAATGACCGATTTGACGTAGTTTAAATTCTATGATTCCTGATAATATGTAATAAAAAACCAAGTACCCCTTCAATGAGAACTCATATGAATACACGATGAATAACTCCAAGCAATCATCAATGGAGAATTAAGAACCTCCCTTCATCCATCAAGCAACCTAGTACCTTTTAAGAATCTTATATTTTTATATCATATTCTTCTAGTCTGAAGGAGTCTTATGTTTTAGATCTTTTATAAGAACCCGCATATGCGTTTAAAATTTGACTAACCATTACTAACTTTTTGTAAACCATCAAACTCCTCAACTTGAAACTTTTTTAGTTGAAGGATAGATTGCATATGAGCACCCGATCTATGAGGAGAATCATGAAAACATCTATTCAGTAACCATTCTGTTCAATCAAATAATATAATTTAATGAGTTTTATCATTCATGCCTATTGAAGAATCAACTACATTTTGAGTAGAATTCACCATTTAAACCTACCAAATCTCGATCTAATGGAAACAATTAATCTATTAGAGATAAGACTGATATTCACTATTTAATCTTTTTTTTGACAAAACATTTATCTAATAACTAATTTTTTAGATTTGCTACATCTGAGTTTCATATATATATATATATATATATATATATATTATATATATATATATATATATATATAATATAATATATATATATATCCCAATTCAATATAAAAATCCTTATTTGAAATAACAACTAAATAAGATATAGATTAGATCATTCGAAAGGAATCGTGATACCCATATACTACAATTAATTATGCCTCTATCGACCAACTTTAACATTGTCTTTAATTTTGACAATAATCAATATGTCAAATAAATATTAGAATAAAGAATCATACTTGTCGGTTTTTTCATTTATTTTGGATTGAAACCTCATCAAGCAACCTAGTACCTACAGGAAAGAATCGTGATATCCATATATATATATATATATATATATAATATATATATATATATATATATATATATTAAATATGAAAATTTATATAAGTTATATACTTAAATATTAAATAAATTAATATACTTAATTAATATATTATTTAGTTATAAAAATATAATCAGTAAATATAAATTTAAATGTCAATTTATAGTATCATAAATAAAATAAAATTTAATGAAGTGAATTAAATAATATCATATTATTAAATAATATATTAATAATGTTTATTAAATACATGAAAGAGACAAGGACAAAAATGTCAAGTTTTATAAAATTTGATGGATAAATTTACCATATTACCCCTAAAGCGTCTTAAAATTTTAATAAAATCTCTATTTTACCCATTTTAAATATGATGCATTTATTTGTACATGTTACTTTAAAATATGTATTTTTGACAAATTACATCTCTATTCAAAAAGATGTATTATAAAATAGTATAAATAAGAAGATATCGCGCATTTTGGTATTAAAGGAGCTCATGAGTTGATTTTGTTACTCGAGTGAAGACTTCACAATAGTGATCACAGGTCACTCATTTTGAAATTTCTACCATCCTAATATAACACTTAAATTGAGATTAGAATATTTGTGGTGATTCAGATAGGGTATGTAAATTTACAATGTAAGATTCGTTATCTCACACTCAGTAAAAACCTCATTTTAATTAAGTTAATAAAATATAATTATCACTACTTTAACAACGTGTGTACTACACAGTTTAAATAAAACATTAAACTAACAATATATAAAATATATTTAGAAAATTATAAAATAATGTTATAAGATGAAATAAGATTGAAATTTTGTATAATTAATTACTTAAGTTAATAAAACAATAACATTAGTTTTTCAAACTTGCGTATTTAAAATCTTTTTTTTAAAAATTCTATATTTTTTGAAAAAGCTGTTTTTTAAAAAAAAGCTGTTTCTTTTTTGAAAAAGCTGTTTTCTTTGAAAAAAACCTTTTATTTATTAAAAGTTCTTTGTACTTAAATCTTCATTTTGATAAATTTTAACGAACAAATTTGTTTTAAATTTATTATAAAATCTATTTTATATTTTGAAAAGATAAAATCATAAACATTAATATGATTATTAAATATTAAAAATTATTATATTAATAATATGTGATAAAATAAGTGTGAAAAATAACCTATAAACATTTTATTTATTAGGATAAATATTATTGCATGTATGTATGTCTTTTAATAATAATTACATTACATTACAATACAATATAAAATTACAATACAATATAAAAGCAGTGGCCTGATCTCTCTCTCTTTGCTCTGTTGTGTTGGTGGTCTGCCCCCAACATCCTCCCATCGTCAAACAGAGCAGTTGCTTCTCGTCTGCTCCATTTCTCTTTTGTTTGATTCTCTCTAATCACACACAGCTTGTGGGTGTGTGGGTGTGTGGTGTGTGGGTGTGTGGGTGAAAGAGGGCATTGATCTGGAGATCTGTGCTGTTGTTTTACATTCCGTTTACTGGACGAAGAATACAGCCACACATGTGCGTGCGCCTCTCTGTAGCTGAAAAACCATAAGACACACATCTTCGAAAGGTAGGGGAGATCTGTGAGGCTGGTGTTTGAGTCTGTTGAAAAGAATGAAAGACGTAACAGTTACTGTTTTGGTGGACAGGTAGCAGGAGTAGAATGAAGCCATACTTATTAGCATATTTCCTTGTCGTGATTTTACCACTCAGCATTGCAGATCTGAACTCGGACAAAACAGCCCTTCTCAAGTTTGCTGCGTCGGTGCATCAGGGTCGAAAGCTCAACTGGAGGAACAAAACTTCCGTATGCACGTCTTGGGTGGGTGTAAGTTGCGAGGGCAGACGTGTGACGGCACTTCGCCTTCCTGGAATGGGCTTGTATGGCCCCATTCCACCCAACACTCTGGGCAACCTGGATGCACTTGCCCTGCTTAGCCTTCGCTCGAATTTCCTGAACCAGACTCTCCCCTCGGATCTCCTTTCCCTCCCTTCTCTCACCAACATTTACCTCAACAGAAACCACTTCTCCGGTCAAATACCTTCCTCTCTCTCTTCCCAACTTGTAGCTCTTGATCTGTCCTTCAATTCTTTCACTGGTAATCTCCCCACATTATTACCGAATCTCTCAAACCTCAACTACTTCAACGTAAGCAACAATCAACTTAGTGGATCAATCCCACTGTCATTGAAGAGGTTCCCGGCTTCAGCTTTTCGCGGGAATTCTGGACTTTGTGGATCGCCACTTAACCAATGCCTATCACCACCACCGTCACCCTCAACGTCTTCATCACCCTCACCCTCAACATCTTCATCACCCTCACCCTCGACAAATGTGAACTTACCTCCTCCGCCAATGCTCGTCCCTCCGGCCCAAAGACTACCCTCTCAACAAAAGGACAATAAGAAACTAAGCAAGGCTGCTGTGGCTGCCATTTCCGTGGTGTCTTCTTCTCTGCTACTGCTTCTGCTTCTTGCACTGTTGCTGTTCATTGCAAAGAAGAAAGAAGGTGAAACACAAGGGAAAGCCTTAGGGAGTGGGACGATGGAAACGCCGAAAGAGGACTTTAGTAGCGGCTTGCAGGAATCTGGGAAGAACAAACTAGTTTTCTTTGATGGTTCATCTAGTAAGTTCAATCTGGAAGACCTGCTTAGAGCCTCTGCTGAAGTTTTGGGAAAGGGTGGTTATGGTACAACTTATAAGGCGGTTTTAGGAGAAGGAACTATGGTGGTTGTAAAAAGGCTGAAAGAAGTAGTCGTCGGAAAGAGAGGATTCGAGCAGCAAATGGAGATCATCGGGCGTGTAGCGAAGCATCCAAATCTAGTTCCTCTTCTGGCGTATTACTATTCCAAGGATGAAAAACTACTGATTTATGAGTGCGCAGCATCTCGCAGCTTGTCCTCTTTATTACATGGCATGTAACCATTTGCATTTCATACTTTGCTCAATCCATGTAACTTGAATCAATATTAATGCAATCGTAGGTGTTTGTGATGCAGGCAACAGGGGTTCGGGAAGAACATTAGAGTGGGAAAGTAGATTAAGAGTTGCTCTAGAAACAGCAAAAGGGATTGCTCATACTCATGCAGGAGGTGGCGGAAAGCTAAGTCATGGAAACATCAAATCCTCCAATGTCTTAGTCGACCACGACAACCATGGACGTGTGACTGATTTCGGGTTGGCTCCTCTTATGGGCACCCCCGCTCGAACTTCAGGCTACCTCGCACCTGAAGCTATCGAATCCAAAAAACCAACACAAAAATCTGATGTCTACAGCTTTGGCGTTCTCCTACTTGAATTGCTGACCGGGAAAGCACCAGCAGCAGCAGCAGCAGCAATAGCGAGTCAGGATGAAGTGGTGGACCTCCCGCGGTGGGTCCAGTCCGTCGTCAGAGAGGAGTGGACCGCTGAGGTGTTTGATGTTGAGCTGACCATGTACCAGAATATAGAAGAAGAGATGGTGCAGATGCTTCAGATAGCCATGACATGTGTCGCGAAAAGCCCAGAAAAAAGACCCAACATGGATCAGTTGGTTAGGATGATTGAGGAAATCAGGATGTTTGATAACCACAATCGCCCATCTTCAACCCAAACACCATGAAATTTATTTCATCATCTCCTTACTGCTTGTTTTTTTTCTCTTTTTTAAATATCCTTGTGTTTTAGAATGTTAATTCTTATTGAAAAGCCATAGATGGGTGATTGCTTGTGATGTGTTACTATTACACATTTCAAATATAATGAAGGCTATGTAATATATCTACATCTTGAATAGTTTTAAATGATGTTATAGCATTACAAAGTTAAAATTATAGATAGTTATCTCAACTTAAAATATTAATTATGTTCTCAATCTTTTATCCTGCTTTCTAATTTATTAAGCTATAATCTAGTTATGTTTTAAATAAGATATATTAAAATATTCTAGTGTTATTTGGTTTGTTGGTTAATTGATTTGGTAGAACTCCTTTATAATTTTTGAACAATCATTAGCATACCTTCGTTTTAATAACTATTCTCTAATTATATATATATATATTATATATATATATATATATATATATATATATATATATATATATATATTTAACTAGTGTTTTTGCTCGCACTTTGCACTAACTCGAATAAAATTCATATAAAACACATCATTATAGTATATTCTCGGAAATAAAAGGTAAATTATGATGTTTTAAAAGAACTAAACATTATATATTATACTTGGACTATAGATTTTAAATTTACGTTGTAAAACTTGATTTTAAATAAATTCTTTTTTCATCAAAACACATGCAGAGACAATCGAGTCACATAGTGTAATCGGAATTTCCAAAAACATTACATTTGAAAAAGGTTAGCAACATATTATATTCAACCCGAATCAGTTTTAGTTAAACTTACACCATAATAATAAATTAAAATAAGGTGTATTTATAATTTAACAAAAGACTACAGCTTTTAAGTTATAAAAAAACAAAACAACAAAAATAATTATAATTATAATCACAAAATAATAATCAAATTTGAAACAAAAACAGTCGAAATCGAAGGGAGTTCACACGTCATGCAATTTGACTTGTACACTATGCATTAACTGTGTGCTCTTTGGCTTTTAACGTATTAGTAATACCTCGTACTTTTCAATTATTAATCAAAAAATTTTTAAAAGGCAAGTGGTATATTTTTGAACTCTAAAAATTTCATTAAAATTAGTAGTGAGCTAGCAAAAAAAACATTACATGAAGAAAGAAGATATATTAAAAAAAATAAAAAATTGCCCCAATCTAAAAAACTAAATTTCCTTTATATTTTATCCAAGTGAACGATGAAACTAATACATCTTCGAATATTGCATCCACTCCTCTAGTGTCATTCTTGAAAACACAATCATTCTTCCGTATCCACATGTGTCAAATTGTAGCATAAAGAATCATTATTTTTTTATAAAAAAAACTTGTCACCATAGATATTAGTAGGAATATGAAGCAAGCGTTGAACATTATCTATACCAGTGAGCTTACATTTACACTAGGTTTGAATTTTGTCCTACAAGTTTCACCATAGAGTAGTCAATCAATAAGTGGTCTTAGGATTCCAATTCATTTCCACAATGTTTACATGCCGCAAATGACAACAAAACATTTCTTTTTGATAGATACAGAAGGGATGGAATTCACCCTTAAACCGCACGTCAAACAAAAGATGTGATCTTATTGGTATCTAGTTTAGCCAAACAAAATTCACTATAGAAGACGAGCTTTAGTATTTTTTTTTCTTTATAAGTTGCCACTGAGAAAAAATCCCCCAACCCATCCAAACCTAAACATTATCACCTATTTTGATGTTTATCAATTGTGAAAAGAAAGTAAAAGAAATAAGCTCTTGGACTTTCTGAAATGTGAGATGGGGTTTCTCCAAGACCACATGAGCATTTTATTCACCACAAGTATGTGACAATCTCTCAGTAGTGTTAACATTTTTATTTTTCCTCAAGGCAAATAGATAAGGGAACACATTTTAGTATCCCAATATCACTCTAGTTATTTAACCAAAATAATAAATGTGTCCATCTCCCAAGATTTAACCTAAAATTTTTTTAGATAAAAGTTAGCTTCAAAAGCCTAAGTCATTAGAATAATCCTTATAGCAACACTAATTAATCTAGATCGAATAAAAATCCAAGTACGTAAAGAGTATATCTCTTAACCTAATGATTTCTCAAGGTAAACATATAGTATATTATACACAATCTTAAATAAGGATAAAATAAGTAGCACGTAAGTCAGATTACTATGTACAATTGAATGACTAGTAGTGTACATTGATCATACGCATGTGCGTCAATAAACATAATATACTACATGTGGGTAGTTAAGTTATAATCTAGGTCAAATAGTCCACCTAATTTTCTATAACTGATGCCTTTGATTACAATTTGTTATACCTCCGCTAGTAGAAGAAAAAGAAGGATACAAAAGATGGAATCTTCATAACACATCGAAGGTGTAAGAGAATTGCTAGAGGCATTCTTTGTCAATAGATTATAACATCACCCAACACATGAGAACAAATGCCAAGTACAATCAATCCTATAATGTCATACTTTAATGAACAAATAAATCAAAAGTTCCAAACTATAATAACCAAATACATATACAAATCCAAACCAAAATAATCCAGACCAAAGTAGATCCAAACAAAAACTATATATATCCAAAACCAAGCAATCGAAATAATTATATATTTACTCTAAACAAAGTGGTGCTCGATAACAGTCCTCTAATCCATGCACATCAAGTATTGTTACATGAAAAGACATGCTTTAAAAAGTTAACATATGTTGATAAATTTGCAGCTTTGAAAGTACAAAATGTAGATACATGATGTTTCTAGTTTATGTGCTTAAATGTAAAAGTCTTTCATTTTTTACACATGTGTAATGTAACGACTCAATGAAATATGATATGTGTTTGATGTTTATTTATGATTAATTATTTCATATTATTATTGTGTTAAGTATAATTCATATGTATGAACTTCATATATAGGTTTGAGGTTGTTGTATATAGTTCTTAGTCAATAATGATTAAGTAATGTGTTCAACCTAGTCGGGTGATTATTCATGCTAATGGACCATATTTATGGACCATATTTATGGACCATACGCATGAATATCATGCTTATGGACCAGTCGCACGACTATACTAGGAGACTGGATCAGTCGTAAGATTGAGACAAGATTGACTCAGTCGCATGACTAAACTTTCAGTCGTGCGTATGACTCAATTGCATGATTCAGTCGCACGACTGAACCATGCTAATGTTTCAGTCATACGAATAGAAACTACAAACCCATAAATACCACTTAATTCGTGGAAAAACAAAACACTTTTGATAACACTTTGAGAGATTTCGTATATTCATAAACCCTAGCCGTCCAGAATGTCTAAGACAACCAATCCAACTTCAAAGTTCGTTCTTGATTGATCCTACTCATTCTTAACGTTTAGTTCATTACTATATCGATTGGGTTATAGTTCTCACTGATTGGATCGCCAATCAAATAGGATTCCGCACTATTTGATCTAGTTTCACACAAAATCCGTTAGTACTCCGTACGTACACTGTCCTAACAAGTGGTATCAGAGATTTGGCTCGTGATTTTGTGTGAATTCGATTAGTTTTGGTGTTAGAACCCACGTTTTAATTCAAAAGAGTCACCACTTTGCTTCTAAAGGTGTTTTCGACGTTTGCATGCATTAAAGTTTTATTTTTTCATCATACGGTAGATTAGGGTTCCTGAGAAACTCGTATTTTGTGTCAAAGTGTCAAAATATTCGATTTTACAAACACAAAAACCTTTAGTCGCACAATTGGTCCATTCGTATGATTGAACTCAATCGTATACTCCATCCGCACGACTGAACTCAATCGCATACTCCATTCGTATGACTGAACAACTCCAGTCGTTTGATTCCAATCATCTTGTTCATACGCACGATTGAATCCAATCGCACGATTGAATTCATTCGCATCTTCATTTGCACAAGTGTTCCATACTCATAGCCCATTCGTACGAGTGAAACAGTCTTGTTCTAAAAGTACAAAGTTTAAAGCAATGGAAGATCAATTTGCTGCATTTTCTACCGGGAATGACTCTCGCATCTAGAACCTTCTGCTTCTAGAGAATAAGATTGGAAATCATAATAAACCGCCAAAGCTATTAACATTAGATGAATACCCACAGTGGAAACAACGGTTTGAAATCTATTTAAATGGAGTTGATCCCAATCTTTGGACATCCATTAAGACTGGTTGCATGGTACCAGCCAGTGCTAATGGAGTCAAGTTAACCCTGGGAGGAATGAGTGAAGCACAGAAGATTCTATTCAATGCTGAAAAGAAAGTATATGCCTTGCTGACTCAGTCTATACCAAAGGACATCTTTCATCAGTTTTCTGAGAACAAGCAGACTAAAAGTTATGGGAGGCATTGGAGAAGAGATATGATGGAAACACAACTCTCAAAGCACTGAAGGCTAAAGCTCTCAAAAAGAAATGTGATAATTTCTCCTCGATAGGGAATGAGAGCTTGGATATTATTGACAGATTCTATCATCTGATGAGTGAGTTACACACTCATGGTGTAACAACATCTATGGAAGATAAAGTTTCAAGCTTTGCTGATGGTTTGCCTGATAAATGGGATTCATTTGTGTCTGAGACAAAACGACATTCTTGTGACATTAGACATAAATGATTTCATCTTGAAGTTAAGGGAGGAAGAACTGTGAATGAAATACAAATCTAAGAAAGGATCCTATGTTTAGAACCTTCACTTTACAACTTAGTTCCAACTCCAGTTGTTTCATGAGCACCGTTACAAATAACTTTCGTGTCTAGTTCTTCTGCTCCTTCCCAAAACAATGCATCAGGAATTGAAACGTCAGGGTCATCTGGAACCCAATACATAGTTTTTGAAGCAAATAAAACAAAGTTGAAGACTGAGAATCTCGGTATTGTCACAGTGGAAGTTGCCAAAGAGCACATGGATCTTCTAGCAGCGGTTGTACAATCTTATGATGGTTTAGTTGCAGGTAAGATTGGAAATTGTCATCTTGCAGAGGAGGATTATGTGCAATTTGATGAAAATGAGCTAGAAAGAATGGACATAATATGGGCCTTGGCTAGTGCTATTAGAAGAGCAAAGAAGTTTGTCAAAAAGACGGCGCAAAATCTTATTGCCCCTAAGATACGACTTTTGGTTTTGACAAAACCAAAGTCACATGCTTCAACTGTGGTGAAAAGGGGCACTTTAAACGTGAATGTGTAAAGCACAAGAAAACTGGTAATGGAAACTATGACACCCTACACATATCCCACATCGGCCGTGGATAGGAGAGATTCCTGGTTCATAAGGAATGTCTGGCCTTTAACATCAACAACGTGTTTTGGGCGTATTGGCTGTGGATGAGAGGAGAACTTCGTAGTTAAGCGTGCTCAGGTGGGAGCGATCTAGGGATGGGTGACCTCCCTGGGAAGTTTTCACCCGGGCAACCAAAAGCAAATCTGTGAGCTTCTCGTGGGCAAAGCGGACAATATTGTTGATGCGAGGGGCCGGGTGTTACAGAAACCCATTTCCCACATTCAACCGTTAAGACAAAGACATGATTGGAACTACTTCTTCAAGTAAAGAGACAAAGGCTTTGACTGCTCAAGGTGATGAAGGGCAAGACTGATCCTTTCATTTGTGTCTCCGGGTGAATCAAGTATTGCCTTTGTCGAGGCATTGAATGATGGTTCTGCTAGTGAAGGTGAAGTCATAGCTGAGCAAGCAATGTCAGATACCGAAGAAGTTGTGAATGCTGTAAATCACTTGATCGAGGGAGAGCTTAGAGCAACAAACTCAGAATCTCCAGTCAACGAAAAGTCTAATACGGCTTTGATGGTTGATTCGTTTGATTCCTCACAGTTAAGTTCTAATGACCAATTATTAGAAACACATGCATGTAATGAATGTGACAAATTTAGGGATAGCATTTATCTAAAATTTGCAAGGTTATTAGAACACAATGATAATTTAGTAAACGATTTACAACTCTGCATTGAGGCCAATCGTATTTTAAAACAAAATGAGTGCAGTTTCAAATAAAAAATAGAAATTTTGGGCAAACAACTAAGGGAAACCAAGGTTGTTGCATTAAATTAAGCAAATGACATAAAGTTTTATTTAACTTCTTTGGAAGAAATGAAAAAGGAAAAAACAATTTTAGAAGTTGAAGTTGAATCCTTAAAACTAAAACTGTATAGTTTAGCTAGTTCTTCACATATAGTTCAAAACTTAGTGAAAGAACGAAATAATGGGGAAGGTTTGGGTTATAAAGTAGTACCGCCACCACATGCAATCCTTTTGAACACAAAATGTAGACCAATCAATAATAACCCTGTAAAGGATCATGTGGTGTCCACTCCTCTGGTTAGTGATCCCGATTCTATAGTCAGACCTATGAAGAATAGCACTAAATAGAAGGAGTCTATTTTGAAATCAAAAGATAAAATGCATATAGAAAATTTGGATGATCAAATTGAAAAGGTTAATTTAAGGTCAGGTTGACACATGTCTACATATGAACCCAAAATGACTAATCCAGTTAACCAAAAATGTGTTACTCATCAAAGTCCAAATAAACTTAAAGTTAAAGATGCTAAAAATATTAAAACAATTAATTTTGTTAAAGAAAATGAATATCTAAAAGAGAAGTGACAAAACCTAACCAGACATATCTCAATCACATGACTGAACTCAGTCGTATGGTTCAATTGCATGACTGAACCAATTTGATCAAAACAGTTTAAGTTCCAACTATCATCTCTTATGCACAAATCTAATGTATATGTTTCTTGTGTTGCAGCAACATGGCTAATAGATGGAAAATGAGCACCAGGCACAGCATATGTGCTCATCTCGATGCTACTTCCAGGAACGCCTCTGATTTCGCTAGGATTATAGCCTTTCTACATATATCAAGGATATACAAGGCCATCTATGCTCCTTGCACACCATACAGGTCTTTACAGCATGCCTTCTAGGAAGGCGCCTTAGTTGACTGATCTATTGAGCCTCATTGTATTAGGAGCTCTATCTTCGGGTAGGAGATTGAGATCACAAAAGAAGATCTGAGGATGATTTTGGATCCGGGTGAGGATGGTGCCTACCCAACCAAGTTACATCCTCTGACTGTTCGGGGATGCTTTCTAAGGATAAAGTACGCTGGGGACATCAATGCGTGTGCTCAACAAGAGCAACATGTGCCCCCTGTTCAAGTACTTGGCCCATGTTATCCTAAAGTGCATAGCTTCAAAGAAATGAGGATTTGATGAGTTGTCAGACCAAATCCAGAACGCATTTGTTGCACTGGTACTGAACCACTCGTTCAGATTTTTGTGCATTCTCTTCTCTTATATGAACGAGAACCTCGAAGCCAAAGGCAAGGAAGGCTTCTTTATGTATCCATGTTTCCTACAAATGATCATAGATGAGAAGCTTCCTTTGCTGCCAAAAGAGAGAGATGATGCTGTTATTCTCGAGGTGATGGATGACACTACACTGGGAAGAATGAATGTGTACTGGGGGAAGCAGGTAAAGCCCCCGTTCATGAGATTGTTTGGGCATCTGGCTGATGAAGATTATGTGGCGTCCTCTCGCAAGAAGTCGTGTCACGATCATAGCGATTCTGATGTTGAGCTAATTGTGCTACCCACCGATGAATACGATGACGATGATGATGACCAGGATGATGGTCAAGGTGGTGGAGATATTGGTCCCACTAAATCTAGGGCCACCAACACTTCTACTATATCTCCACCATCTCCACATGACACTACTGATGCACCTGGTGGAACGGAGAGGGCTGCCTTCCACTAAGACTTCCTGTTTGATGAAGAGGAAGAATCTGATGATGAGCCCCTGGTTAGGACAGTCGGTAGCAGGGTTATGGCCGCCAAGAAAGGGATAGAGGCGGTTGGTGGACGCCAAGCTAGGTCGAAGGGTGGTGCTATAGATTTCACTGATCCTACTTACACACCAGACCAGCCACTTAGCTCAGGGGGAGCCTCTGTCTCCAAGGGCTCAAGGAAGAAAAGGATGGCCCAACCCTACGGCAAAAAGAGCAAGAGGCAAAGGATCACCCTAATCATTACAGCCACCACCACTACCACAGCTCCTACCACCACCACCACAACTCTTACCACCACTACCGTAGCTCCTACCACAACTACCACAACTCTACCACCACCACCACAGCTCCTACCACCACTACCACAGCTCCCACCACCACTACCACAGCCACTCCACCACAATCCATTCCCATTCCTCCTCTCATCTTCGCCACATCTACCACCACAACCACCACTCGACAAGCCGGTACAGCCACCCAATCCTTAATGACCCATGGCTCCACTCTACCCAATATCGGGTTAGAGGAATAGCTGGCTAACCTAAACCGCATCATGCTAAAGCTGATTACTACCGATGATCTGAGAGCTACTCAGATAAACCAGCTGATGGAGATAAATACAGCTCAAGCCAAGAAAATCGCTCAGCTCAGTGAGAAGAATGCATAGTATGAGAGAGCTTTAGGTCGAGCTCACTATACTGTGAAAATTTGGAAATTCGGATGATCAAATTGAAAAAGTTAATTTAAGTTTAGGTTCACACACGTCTACCTATGAACCCAAAATGACTAATCCAGTTAACCAAAAATGTGTTACTCATCAAAGTCCAAATAAACTTAAATTTAAAGATGTTAAAAATGTTAAAACAATTAATTTTGTTAAAGAAGCTGAAACATCTAAAAGAGAAGTGAAAAAAACCCAGCCAGACACACCGCACACCCTTTCCAAACTCAACCCCACATAAACAAAATTTCTATCTGTAGAAGGGAGTTCATGCTACAATTGTAGAAAACAAGGACACATTTCTCCTAATTGTCCTTTTTATCAGACGCCCCAAAAGAAAATTGAACTTTATGATGCAAACCCAAGTTTTTCTAAAATGAGATCTAATACTCCTCCTATGAGTATTAGTGAACCTAAAGTTCAAACTATAAGTTAGTCGTTTGTTTATCACAAACCGGGGTTACACAAAACTAGCTTATGGAAGATAAAATCAAGTAATTTGTCTGATAATGAGAACAAGAAGAAGACAATGTGCCCTCATCCTCTAAAGGACCGTGGGTTGATTTCATGATGTGTTATTCCTCGGGGTCACCCAAGCCAGTTAAGGCTTGGGTCCCAAACCCGAACTAATCAATTCCTCTGAATGCGCAGGGTGTTTGCTACAGAGCTATCACAAATACCTGGATTGTTGATAGTGGGGCGTCCAGGCACATGACCAGGAATTCATCTATCCTTTTTAACGTTAAACAAATTAAAGGGGAACATGTATCATTTGCTGGAAATAAAGGAGGTTACATCACTACTCAAAGCGAAGTGGGAAACGAGAAAGTGAAGTTTGACAAGGTCAACTATGTTCAACAACTACAGAACAACTTGCTTTCAGTCTTCTAGATTTGTGATAAAGGATTCAAAGTTGTGTTTGAAAACAAGAAGTGCTACATGTTGAAGAAGGATTATGTTATCCAGGAGGATAAAGTTCTAATGTCAGCTTCAAGATATAATGATATGTATGTCTTGGATCTATCAAAAGCCTCCACAACTGAGACTACTATGCAATGCTTCTTGTCAAAGGAAACCAAGAGGGATTCAGTCTCCTGGCATAGGAGAATTGGACACATTAATCCTAGGAAGATGAATCATCTGGTACAGAATGATTTTATGAATGGAGTAACTGTCAAAAACTTCCAGCTTCCGGATTTTTACGTAGCATGTAAGAAAGGAAAACAGACCAAGAAGTCTCACAAGGAAAAGAAAGTTAATTCTATCGATATTCCTCTCGAGCTTCTACACATGGATCTGTTTGGCCCGGTCAGCATAAAGAGAATTGTTGGAGATCTGTACTGCTATGTAGTAACCGATGATTACTCAAGATTCTCTTGGGTGATGTTTTTGAAATCCAAATCAGAGACTTTTGAATCATTCAAACATCTAGTAACTACTTTGGAATCACTCTACAAGCTGAAAGTAAGGCAAATTCGATCAGATAACGGAACAGAGTTCAAAAATCAGTGGATGGAGGCATTCTTTAGAGAGAAAGAAATTGTACATCAATTTACGTCTGCCTACACTCCACAGATGAATGGGGTTGCTGAAAGAAAGAATCGTAGCTTGATAGAGACAGCAAGAACAATGTTAGCTAACTCTAAACTGCCTATTCAATTTTGGAACGAGGCGATAGAGAATTCATGCTACACTCTCAATCGAGTCTTGGTGGTCAAATGTCATGGTAAAACATGTTATGAATTGCTCTAACGACGTAAACCAAACTTGGAGTATCTCGAACCATTTGGTGCACCGTGCATGTTGTTAAGAAAACTCAGACTGGGAAGTTTAGTGAGAAGGCTAAATAAGGTATCTTTCTTAGATACAGTATACGAGACAAAAGAGTTTATAACAACTCAATGGGTCAGGTAGAAGTGTGGTGCAATGTTGATGTTCAAAGATACACCACCCCCCTTGCTGGAAAAGGACCTTGCTTCTTCTTTGACTATGATGGATTTTCTAAGTCCTTCAACCTACCTTCCTCTCATCTTGGAGATGAGTTATCTGCTACAATGATGTACGATGTTCTGAACACTCCTCCACAAGACTCGACACCATCGGTTCTATTAGACGATTCTTCTAGTCCTTCAGGGGGAGAGCTTGAAGTAAGTGACTCCTCCTCTGATGATGAAGCAGTTGAGACTGCAAATGTGGACCAGAAGGACCAGGTTCCCACTAATGAAAGTACACAAGCATTAGATCTTGATGCCTCTGACAAATCTGAACATCATACTCCAACAGCTACAGATACTAAACCTGGGATTCAAAATCTGGATCCTAAAGTGGTTGTTCCCACCACTCCCGGATCTTGAATTAATGTGCATCATCCCCTGGAAAACATCATTAGGGATGTTTGATCGGAGTGCAGACACGCAATCAGCTATACTCAGCTGATTATGCCTTAGTCATGGAAAAATGATATCTTCACGATGTTGCTTATCGATGTTTTGTGTCTCAATTTGAGCCAAAATATGTAAGTGAAGCCTTAAACGATGAGAAATGGGTTAGTGTTATGCAAAAAGAACTCCTATAGTTCAAGAAGTTGAAGTATGGACCCTTGTGGACAGACCAAAAGGTGCTAAGTGATTGGCACTAAATGGGTGCTGAAATGTAAGAAAGATGATCAAGGGGTAATAATCAGAAATAAGGCTCCACTTGTGGTTCAAGGGTTTAGACAAGTCAAAGGCATTGACTACAATGAAGTGTTTGTACCTGTGGCACGGATGGAAACAATTCGTGTCTTTCTAGCCTATGCATCCTACATGAAGATTAAAGTTTTTCAATTAGATGTAAAAAGTACATTCCTTCATGGTGAAATCCGTGAAACTATCTACGTCAGTCAACCCGAAGGAATTGAGGATCCTTATCATCGGGATAGAGTTTATAAAATGGACAAGGCTCTTTACGGGCTTCATCAAGCCCCTAGAGCCTGGTATGAAAAACTCTCAACTCATCTAGTGAAATATGGTTTTCGCAGAGGGGTTATTGACTGCATGTTATTCATCAAAGAAAAGGATGGTGATTTACTACTGGTATAGATATATGTGGATGACATAATCTTCGGTTCCAGAAATGAAGAATTATGTAAAGAATTTGAATCCGTAATGAAAGCAGAGTTTGAGATGAGTGCCATAGGAGAGATGAAGTTCTTTCTTGGATTATAGGTGGATCAGACACCAAAAGGAATCTTCCTACATCAGTCAAAATATGTAGGAGATATCCTCAGTCAATTCGGCATGGACAATGCTTCGGTTGCTGGAACTCCACTTGCCACGAACCATGAGTGGCACCTGACGAAAATGGTGATCTGGTTGATGCCACCATGCATAGAGGAATGATCGGATCTCTAATGTACCTCACAACCTCTCGTCCTGATATTACGTACGCCATGTGTCTTTGTTCCAGATATCAGGCAAAACCAAAAGTAAATAATCTTATAGGAGTTAAAAGGATTTTTCATTATCTGAAGGGTACTCCGACACTTGGGTTGTGGTATCCTCATGATGATGACTTTGAGCTTATAGCGTATAGTGACTCTGACTATGGTGGTTGCAAGATGAATTACAAGTCGACATCAACGGGATGTCAACTCTTTGGTAGACGGTTAGTCACCTGGCAATGTAGGAAGCAGACATTAGTTGCTCTGTCAATATGTGAAGCTGAATATGTTGCTGCTGCAAGTTGCTGTTCACAAATCATTTGGATTCAACAGCAAATGTGGGACTACGGTTTGCAATTTTCTAACACCCCTATCTTTGTTGATAATTCTGCTACAATTGCTGTCACCAAAAATTCGGTCCAACACCCGAAAATAAAACACATCGGTATTAAATATCACTTTATACGTGACTGTTTTGAAAAGCAATTAATCGATGTTAAAATTAATACGGATTTTCAACGCACCGACCTCTACACAAAAGCATTTGTAAACCTTGGTTTTTATATATTTTAGAGGTTAATGGCATAAAAAAGAAAAGTGATGTGATCCTAGAAGAAAAAGTTCTTAGTCCGACAACTTTTTCTTAGCTTCTTATTTATTTTCTTTTATTTTATTTTCCTATCGATTAAAATCCAAAAACGCAAAAAGATTTTGGTTTTAGAATTTTAGGGGGAGAATAGTTTAGTTTAGTATTTAATTAGTCGTAGTATTTATTTACTTAAAAAAGTAACGAGGGGGAGGGCAGATTAGCTGAAAGAAATGAAATCAAATCTGTGAATTTGATTCAAAGTTTATGGAAAATGATAGTACACAGGGAAAAAATTGTTTGGGACTTCAAAAGGATTTAAATGTTCAACATGCTAAATTCAAAGTATCTAAGAAGTCTAAGCACAACAAAGGAAAAATTATAGTAAAACTAGACTGCTACTGAGGTAACATAGAGAAAGTAGACCTAGAGGTTGCTAGTTCATTATATGGACGAGTAGACTTCATTGGTGAATTAAATTCAAACTAATTTGTTCAACTTGCTGTGGGTTCTCATCTTATCCCTGGTTAACACAATCAACGCATTTCCAATAAGGGGTGACGAGCAAAATGAACGCCATAAATGTGTGCAGATGACCTTAAAATGAGCAAAGCACATGGAAAAACCGCTAAGTGCAATCAAGCTAATGACTAATGTTGTTTGATGCGTTATGTGCAAAAGAAAAATAAATGCTCTAACAAGAAGATATATTGTGTGCCTCTCTGCTATGCGGTGGCACTGACCTGAGGATAAGCATAACCTAAATATTCTAGAATTCATTGTTGTTTGTGCCTCTCTACGGTGCGATGGCACTGACTTGAGGCTTGGCATCTCTTTGAAAGCTCTCAGAATAGTTTCTTCTTGTCAAATACCCGTAGACCGCTCAAAAATCTCTTGAAGAATGTTGATTACTATATAAGTGTGGGATCCACAAATGCTTGTTGAAATAATTAAACTTAACTCATTACCAATGTGAGTCAAAAATCTGTGTATGGATTTAAGTGGATAAATATACTAACAATCATCGTGGCTGCAACTCTTGACAGTCAAAATCATACAGGTATCAAGTCATTCAGGACGTGTTTCCAAATTCATTAGATGCTAGATTCTTGTTTTCGTCGAGAGTCATTAGCAAATTAAGGAAATCATACTAGTACTATAAGACACACACTTTGATTTGGACTTTCAAGAAATACAACCATGATGATTGTCAGTATACATGTCCACTTAAATCCATACACAGACTTTTGACACAGATTGGTGATAGTTTAAGGTTTAATTATTTCAACAAGCATTTGTGGATCCCACGCTTATATGGTAATCAACATTCCTTAGGAGGTTTTTGAGCGGTCTACGGGTATTTTGACAAGAAGACACTATTCTTAGAGCTTTCAAAGAGAAGCCAAGCCTCAGGTCAATGCCACCGCACAACAGAGAGGCGGCAAACAACAATGAATTCTAGAATATATAGGTTATGCTTATCCTCAGGTCAGTGCCACCGCACAACAGAGAGACCATAACCTATCTTCTTGTTTGAGCAATTTATTTGTTGCACAAATCTCACCAACAACATAGGTTATCAGTTTGATTGCTTTTTACATTTTCCATCATGTGCTTTGCTCATATTTTGGCCATCCGCACTCATTTGTGGCGTTCAATTTGCTCGTCACCCCCTATTGGAACTTTGTTGATTGTGTTAACTAGGGATAAGATGATAACCCACAGCTTGTCGAACAGTTTAGTTTGATCTTGAGATCACCAAAGAGGTCTACTTATCTATTGTGTTGAATCTACCGACATATCATCTAATGGTCTAGCAACCTCTAGGTCTACTTTCTCCATGTTACCTTAGTAGTAGCTAGTTTTACTATCATTTTTCCTTTTATTTTTGCTTAGACTTCTCAAACTTATACTTTGAACTTCGCATCTATTTCAATTTAAATCTTTTAAAGTCCTAAATACTTTGTTCCTGTGTACTATCATTTTCCATAGTCTTTGAATCGATATCTCGGATACGATCTCATTTCTATTAGCTTGCCTGTCCTCCTCCCTCATTTTTTTATTACTAACTTAACCTATTCTCCCCCTAAAATTCTAAAACCATAAACGAGATGCGTTTTTAGGATTTTAATAGGCGAAGAATTGAAATTACTAAATTAAATAAACTAAACTTGAATAAAAGAAAAGAAAAGAAAAAAAACTTGATGCATCGGACTAGACCTGTTCATCGTCTGGAATTACATCAGTTTTCTTTTTAACGCCGTTGACCTCTGGCAAATATAGAAAACATGGTTTATCAAAGGCTTTTGTATAGAGGTTAGCGCGTTGAAAATCCGTATTTATTTTAACAACATCGATTAGATTCTTTTCAAAACAATCACGTATAAAGTGATATTTTATGTCGATGTGTTTGGTCTTAGGATGTTGGACAGGATTTTTATTAACGGCTATTCCTGCAGAATTATCAACAAATATAGGGGTGTTAAAAAATTTCAAACCATAGTCCCGCATCTGTTGTTGAATCCAAATGATTTGAGAACAACAGCTTGCCGCAACAACATATTCAGCTTCACAAGTTGACAACGCAACTGATGTCTGCTTCTTACAATGCCACGTGACTAATCTTCTCCCAAAGAATTGACAACTTGCTGAGGTGGATTTGTAGTTCATCTTGCAGCCGCCATAATCCGAGTCATTATACGCGGTTAGCTCGAAGTCATTGTCATGAGGATACCACAATCCAAGTGTGGGTGTACCCTTCAGATAACGAAATATCCTTTTGACCCCAATAAGATGGTTAACTTTTGGTTTTGCCTGATATCTTGAACAAAGACATATTGCATACATAATATCAGGTCTTGAAGCAGTGAGGTACATGAGGGATCCAATCATTCCTCGGTAATGGTGGCATTAACCAGATCACCATTCTCGTCGGGGGCTACATTATGGTTTGTAGCAAATGGAGTCCCAGCTGCAGAAGCATTCTCCATGTCAAACCGACTGAGAATATCCCCTACATACTTGGTCTGATGCAGAAATATTCCTTTTGGTGTTTGATCCACCTGTACCCAAGAAAGAACTTCATCTCTCCCATGACACTCATTTCAAATTCTCCCTTCATCACTGCTTCAAATTCTTTACATAATTCTTCATTCTTGGAATCGAAGATTATGTCATCAACGTAAATCTGAACCAGCAGCAGATCACCATCTTTCTCTTTGATGAACAGTGTATAGTCAATTACACCTCTGTGAAATCCGTGTTTCACCAGGTGAGTTGAGAGTTTTTCATACCATGCTCTCGGGGCTTGGTGAAGCCCATAGAGAGCCTTATCAAGTTTGTAAACTTTGTCCCGATGATATGGATCCTCAAATTCTTCGGGTTGACTTACATGCACTGTTTCCTAGATTTGACCATGAAGGAATGCACTCTTTACATCTAATTGATAAAATTTAATCTTCATGTAAGAGGCATAGGCTAGGAAGATACGGATGGCTTCCATTCTCGCCACAGGTGCATATACTTCATTGTAATCTATTCCCTCGACTTGTTGAAATCCTTGAACTACAAGTCGAGCCTTGTTCCTGATGATGACACCCTGATCATCTTCTTACACTTCAAGACCCATTTGGTACCAATGACTTTAGCACCTTTAGGTCTATTAACCCGTGTTCATACACCTAACTTCTTGAACTGAAGAAGTTCTTCTTGCATGGCACTGACCCATGCCTCATCATTTAGGGCTTCACTAACGTATTTTGGCTCGAACTGAGACATAAAACAACGATAAGCACCATCGTGAAGGTACCCTTTCTCCATTACCGAGGCGTAATCAGCTGAATACAGCTAATTTCTTGTTTGAACTCCTGATTTGACATCCCCAATGACATTGTCCAAAGGATGATAGACATTTAGGCGTGATCCAGGAGTGGTGGGAACAACTACCTCAGAATCAAGATTATGAACATTTGGTTCAGTATCTGAGACAGTAGGAGTGTGAGGTTCTGAAGACTCAGAGGCATCAATGTTAGATGCTTGTGGAATTGCAGTAGGAGGAACATGTTGCTCCTGAGTGTCCTGATCATTCTCCACAGCTTCATCGTCAGAGGAAGAGTCACTTACCTCGAGTCCTCGCCCTGAGATGGTTGGTGATTCACCTTATGAGCCTAAAGATGTAGATTCCTGTGATGGTGTGTTTAGAACATCATACATCATTTTGGCTGCTAACTCATCATCAGACGTGGAGAGAGGGATGTTGAAGGACTTGAAGAATCCATTATAGTCGAAAAAGAAAGTGGGTCCTTTTCTAGCAGGAGGGGTGGTGTATCTTTGAACATCGATGCTACACCACACATCTACTTGACCCGTTGTGTTGTTGTAGACTCTCTTATTTGGTATGTTGTATCCTAGAAAGATGCCCTCTTCAGCCTTCTCGCTAAACTTCCCATCCTGAGTCTTTTTCAGCAACGTGCATGATGCTCCAAATGGTTCCAGATACTCCAGATTTGGTTTACGTCGTTGAAGTAACTTGTAACACGTCTTTCTATGATGTTTTACTACCAGAACTCGATTTAACATGTAACAAGCATTGGCTACCGCCTCATTCCAAAATTGGATAGGCAGTTTCGAGTCTGCTAGCATTGTGTGTGCTGTCTCTATTAAGCTGTGGTTCTTTCTCTCAGCAATCCTGTTCATCTAAGGAATGTAGGCAGAAGTGAACTGATGCACAATTCCCTTTTCTTTGCAGAAAGCCTCCATCCATTGGTTCTTGAGCTCGGTTTCGTTGTCTGAGTGTACTTGTCTTACCTTCAGCTTGTAGAGAGACTCCAGTGTAGTTACCAATTCTTTGAATGACTTAAATGTTTCTAATTTTGATTTCAAAAACATCACCCAAGAAAATCTTGAGTAGTCATCTGTAACTACATAGCAGTACAAGTCGCCTGCGATGCTTCTTGTACTGACTGGACCAAACAGATCTATGTGGAGAAGCTCAAGAGGCAGTTCTATAGAATTAACATTCTTTGCCTTATGAGACTTCTTTGTCTATTTGCCTTTCTTGCAGGCGACACAAAAATCAGGGAGTTGGAAGTTCTTGACACTGACTCCTCGCACTAGATCATTCTAGATTAAGTGGTTCATCTTCCGTGGATTGATGTGCCCTATTCTCCTATGCCAGGAGATAGAATCCTTCTCAGTAGCTTTTGACAAGAAGCGCTGAACTTGATGATCCGTTGTGGAGGCCTTCGATAGATCCAAGACATAAAAGTCATTAGATCCAAGACATGAAGTTGTTGAACATAGTTTACCTTGTCAAACCTAACTTTCTAGTTCCCTACTTCCCCTTGAGCTGTGATGTACCCTCCTTTGTTTCCAGCAAAAGAAACATGACCTCCTTTGATTTGTTTGACGTTTGATAGGAGTGCCGGGTTTCCAGTCATGTGCCTTGATGCTCCGCTATCTACAATCCAAGTGTTTGTTTCAGCCCTATAGCGAACACCCTGCACATTCAATTGAAAACATTAGTTAAGGTTAGGTACCCAAGCCTTAACTAGCTTGGGTGACCCAGAGGCATCACACATCATAAACTCTACCCATTGTCCATTAGAGGGTGAGGGAAGATCATTTGTCTTATTTTTCTTATTTCTAGACATAGACTTTTCTTTCCATGAGCCAGCTTTGTGTAAGGCCTGTTTGTGATAAACAGACGACTGGCTGATAGGTTGAACTTTAGGTTCACTGACTCCTTTTGGTGGAGTCATGGATCTTCTTTTGGAAGAGCTTGCCTTAGTATCATAAAGTTCAATCCTTTTCTTTGGTGTCTGATAATAAGGGCAATAAGACGCAATATGTCCATACTTTCCATAGTTGTAGCATGATCTGCTTCAACTTGATGATTTAACTTTCTCTGTGGAGAAGTATGTGACACATGGTGACATTGGTTTTTTGGGTTTTGGCATTTCTTACTTAGATGTTTTATTTGGTTTAACAAAATGAATTGTAAGACATGAAGACTTTTACATTAAGCTCATAAACTAGGTACATATGTATCGACACAAAGGATGTTAACTAAAAGGATCATGTCTGAGATGATCATAGGTCATAATGTTATATATAAAAAGGTAAAATTTTAAGTGTTTGAAAGCGTATGAGGTCAAACTCATAAGTATGAGCCAATCGCACGATTGAATCATAAGTATGAGCCAATCGCATGATTGAATCATAAGGATAAGCCAATCGCACGATTGGACCATAAGTATGAGCCAGCCACAAGATTGGACCATGAGTATGAGACAACCATGCGATTGGATCACAAGAATGAACCAATCGTACAACTGGATGATGAAGTCTAAGACATTCCCACGACTGAACTCCAGTCGCACGCATGAAACATTCATATGGGTCCAGTCGAACGACTGACAATTAAAACAACAAAAATAGAGGGGTTAGTCGGTCGCATTCCTTACCACCCTTTAAAGCTCTCAAAAACTACCCATACACAAACACTCTGCCCAAAATTCCTATTATTGTGATTACTCTCTGAATGTCAGCCTAATTGATTTCCCATTCATCTACGGGTACTGTGCAACTGAAATCGACCCAAAATGAATGGTTTAATCGAACCCTAAGAACAGATTATGTTAAAATCAAGAACTTAGACTAACTCTTAAAAATAGACCACTTAAATGGATATAAAAGTTGATTTAAAGGACATTAAGTGCTATTTTGTGTCCCTGCGAATCTAATAGTCTAAACACGAAGTCTAATATAAAGTTTTGACAAAGATTCGGAGTTAGAGTTTCGAACAGAGCAAGATGCGAATAGACACTCCATATGAACCTCAGTCGCACGAATGAATCGATTGGTGACTCAGTCGCACGGCTGACTCAACCGCATGGCTTAACATTCGACTAAGTTCAGTCGCAGACTCAATCGCACGACTGAACTTAGCCGCAGGCTCAATTGCATGACTGAACTCAGTCATATGGTTCAATCGCATGACTAAACCAGTTTGATCAAAACAGTTTAAGTTCCAACTATCATCTCTTATGCACAAATCTAATTTATATGTTTCTTGTGTTACAGCAACATGGCTGATAGATGGACGATGAGCACCAAGTACAACATATGTGCTCATCTTGATGCTATTTCCAAGAATGCCTCTGAGTTCACTGGGATTATAGCCTTTCTATGTAGATCAAGGATCTACAAGGCCATATCTGCTCCTTGCACACCATACAGGTCTATACAGTAGGCCTTATGGGAAGGTGCCTCAGTTGACTGATCTTCTGAGCCTCATTATATCTTCGAGCAAGAGATTGAGATCACAAAAGAAGATCTGAGGAGGATTTTGGATCTGGGTGAGGATGGTGCCTACCCAACCAAGTTACATCCCCTGACTGTTCGGGGATGCTTTCTAAGGATAAAGTATGCTGGGGACATCAATGTAGGTGTGCTCAACAAGAGCAACATGTGCCCCTAGTTCAAGTACTTCGCTCATGTATCCTAAAGTGCATAGCTTCAAACAGAGGAGGATTTGATGAGTTGTCGGACCAAATCCAGAACACATTTGTTGCACTTGTACTGAACCACCCGTTTAGTTTTTCGTGCATGCTCTTCTCTTATATGATCAAGAACCTCGAAGCCAAAGGCAAGGAAGGCTTCTATATGTATTCACGTTTCCTACAAATGATCATAGATGAGAAGCTTCCTTTGCTGCAAAAAGAGAGAGATGATGCTGTTATTCTCGAGGTGATGGATGACACTACACTAGGAAGAATGAAGGTGTACCGGGGTAAGCAGGTAAAGCCCCCGGTCAGGAGATTGTTTGGGCATCTGGCCGATGAAGATTATGTAGCGCCCTCTCGCAAGAAGTGGCGTTACGATGATAACGATTCTGATGTTGAGCCAATTGTGCTACCCACCAATGAAGATGACGATGATGATGACGACCAAGATGATGGTCAAGGTGGTGGAGATACTGGTCCCACTCAATCTAGGGCCACTGACACTTCTACTATATCTCCACTATCTCCACATGACACTACTGATGCACCTGGTGGAACGGAGAGAGCTGCCTTCCACCAAGACTTCCTACTGGATGAAGAGGAAGAATCTGACAATGAGCCCCTGGTTAGGATAGTCAGTAGCAGGGTTGTGGCCACCAAGAAAGGGATAGAGGCAGTTGGTGGATGCCAAGCTGGGTCGAAGGGTGGTGCTACAGGTTTCACTGATCCTACTTACACACCAGACCAGCCACTTAGCTCAGGGGGAGCCTCTGTCTCTAAGGGCTCAAGGAAGAAAAGGATGGCCCAACCCTACGGCAAAAAGATCAAGAGGCAAAGGATCACCCTAATCACTACAGCTATAACCACTACCATAACTCCTACCACCACCACAACTCCTACCACCACTACCACAGCTCCTACCACCACTACCACAGCTCCTGCCACCACCACCATAACTCCTGCCACCACCACCACAACTCCTACCACCACTACCACAGCTCCTACCACCACTACCACAACCACTCCACCACAATCCATTCCCATTCCTCCTCCCATCTTCACCATATCTACCACCACAACGACCACTAAACAAACTGGTACATCCACCCAATCCCCAATGACCCATGGCTCCACTCTACCCAATATCGGGTTAGAGGAACAGCTAGCTAACCTAAACTGCATCATGCTAAAGCTGATTGCTACTGATGATTTGAGAGCTACTTAGATAAACCAGCTAATGGAGGTAAATGCAGCTCAATCCAAGCAAATCGCTTAGCTCAATGAGAAAAATGCACAGTATGAGAGAGCTTTAGGCCGAGCTCACCATGCGCTTAAGGTTCGAAACGAGTTGGTGATGTCATCGGTGAAAAGGATTGAGGATCTGGAATAAAAGAACCAAAAGACCTTGCTAAAGCTGAAGGGATCTAAGAGTGAGCCTTTAAAGATTAAAGATGGTGATATTGAGGATGATGAAGATGAGCTCACTGAAGATGAGTCTGAAGAAGAAGAAGATGATGAGAGGAAGCGGAACCGAGTGGGAAGGACTAAGATGATGATTAAGATGATGATCAAGAAGTGATGCATCTGCATTAGCCTCAAATCCTTCAGCTCAGGAGAGGCGCATTAAGAGAAATCAGGACCCAGGATCCTCGTCCTCAGCTCCTCAAGCTAAGAGACGATCGATCAAGGCAAAAGTAATGATTAGATGTTTATGTATTTGAAAATTTTGTACTTGAATTGTGTATTAAATTAATGTAATTAATGATTATTTATGTTTGTTTTGTTTCAATGTCTTGATTAATGATTTATGTGTTATGTGATAAATGTTTAATCAAACAGATGAAGCTCAACAGGCAGATGAATATGATGTCATCCCCCTTCAGCAAATCAAGACTCAACTCATTATGATTCTTGACTTGCTCCCGAAGTTAATGTTCTAAGTGATGAGGAACTACAAGATGTCGATGAGATTAAGATAGAAGATGTGACAGCTGAACACTATCCTAAGTACACTGACCCTGAAGGCAATGTTATCCCCAACTTGGGTGAAACTTTTGGTAGTGCTACTTTCGATAAGCTGAACGAGATGGAAAAAAAGGAGAAAGATGAAAGTCAAGCCCAAGCTTCTGACACTAATGTTGATTTAAAGAAAGCTGAATGGGCTGCTTGTTTTGCTGAAATGAAAGCGCAACGCTCACCTCAAAAGCAGAATGCCTACACCAAACTGTACAAATTCAAGAAACATCAGAAGGTGTCTGGCAAAATCATTGCGTGGGTTTATTTTGAAGAGTTAAATGTTTATGCTGTAAAGAGAGAGAAGGGGATTGAGTACGTCATATATCCACATGATCTGAAGACTCTTCCTAGTTTTGAGCTCAACCGACTAACATGCTTAGATATTTTGTATGCCAACCCGAGAAAGATGTCGGGATAGTTTGAGGCAGCGTTGAAGAAAGAATACCACACCAGATATGTAAACTTCAGACCTCAACAACCTAAAAGGTTCATTCATAAGTCTGAAGTCTATCCTATATTTGGAAGACCGAAGGTGGTGCTGAAATGGAGTCCCCCACACACAATGTCCAAGATTCCCTTACGGGAAATGCCTCAGGACTTCACTCCACACTTCAAATGATGGTGTTATGATTGGAGGATGGGAGAAGTGGTCATAGTGTTAAACAAAGATGGAAAAATAGAAACTATCAGGGTATTTGACCCAATGTGGCTTACCATCTTGTCTGTAGAAGATGTTCATACTCTATACAAGTGGCCACTGTTCTATGACACGCAAGACATTATACAAGCTCTTCAATTCCAACATGTTATACGGCTCTGCTTCGCGTTTGAGATACATGCAGGAGTCACAAGTGAAGAGAAGTACAAGAAGTTTCAAGAACATGTGAAGAATGTTAGACAATAGGGTAAAACTAGGTCTAAGGGGGAGTTTGTAGACCCATGATGTTCCTAGTTTATATGCTTAAGTGTAAAAGTCTTTCATTTCTTACACATGTGTAATGTAACTACTCAATGAAATATGATATGTGTTTGATGTTTATTTATGATTAATTATTTTATATTATTATTGTGTTAAGTATAATTTATATGTATGAACTTCATATATAGTTTTGAGGTTGTTGTACATAGTTCTTAGTCAATAATGATTAAGTAATGTGTTCAACCTAGTCGGGTGATTATTCATACTAATGGACCATAGTTATGGACCATACGCATGAATATATCATGCTTATGGATCAGTCGCACGAATAAACCAGGAGACTAGATCAGTCGTATGATTGAGACATAAGATTGACTCAGTCGTACGACTGAACTTTCAGTCGTGCGTATGACTCAATTTCATGATTTAGTCACACGACTGAACCATGATAATGGTTTAATCGTATGAATGGAAACTACAAACTTATAAATACCACTTAATTCGTGGAAAAACAAAACACTTTTGATAACACTTTGAGAGATTCCGTATATTCATAACCCTAGCCGTCCAGTGTGACATCCGTCACCTTAAGGTCCGTCGAACGACATAAATAAGCATAGAGTTATTTTAATTATTCTTCCTTTTCTTCATGAACTCCTACTTTAAGGAATCATATCTGCTTTATTTTCCCTTGTGCCTGTACTTCCTCCGAGAACGTGTGCTAAGCATAAACCTTTTATAAATTTCATCACCATTACCACCAAATATATCATTTTTAATTTCAACCATTATCATTAATAAAACCATTTTAGACTATCAATTACCCTTAAACACGCTTTTAACCTTATATAACGAACATTTTAAGGTCGTAATCAACCGAAACAAATTTTGGGGAACTCGAGGGTTAAGTGCAGGGACTAAACTCGCCATTTTGCAAACTTGGGCTGGGTATATAAGCCCATACTCCAGCCCTTAATCTCATTTCATCTTTATTATCTTCATCCTCTTCACCTTCTTCTTCTTCACATCTTCTTCATTCTAGCACCAATCCAACCCCTTGGTCTTGTTCTTGTTGTCTAGACTCCATCTACGGCTAGTCTACTCTATTCTTGCAGGTAGACGACCTTGGTTGTTCCTTTTCCTGATTATTCAGGCTGTCCAAACTAGTTTTCGGGTGTTTCGGTTCAACTCGAACACATGAGGTCGTGCGACTGAGTCATGCGATTGTGGTCTTTCGTGCGACTGAATCGTGCGACTAGGGATGTCATGCGACTGAGTGTGCGATCGATGAATGTCTGTGGCGATTGAGTCAATGCGATGAGTGTGGGTGCGATTGAGTCAGGTGACTGACTGAATGTATGCGATTGTGCGTGTTTCGCACGACTGGAGTCCAATCGCACGAATGAAGGTTCAATCGCACGAAAGTAGCTAATTCGCACGATTGAGGGTTGATTCGTGCGCATGGAGGTTGGGTCGTGCGAATGTGTGTTGTGTGGTACGACTGAATGCCAGTCATGCGAATGAAGACTCAATCGTACGATGAAGCTGATTCGTACGATTGAAGGTTGATTCGTACGGATGGAGCGTTGAGTCAGCGTCTGGTCCTGTTGTGTGACTGATGATGTTGAGTGTGAATTTCCCCTTGAACGTCTGATGATGATAAGGTAACATCAGTAAAAGTGTCATTGCTTGCCACAAAGATTAAAGTCAACGCTATCAACATGCACATACTATTTCAATTGAAAACAACCTAACATTTTACAATTATCGACAATCCAATTGGAACTCCAAATACTTAAGAAGTGCTATCTTTCATAACCACGAGATCATTTCACGGATGTCATAAGCAATGATGACTACTCGTAGTACTTGGATCTACATAAGATCTGATACGTGTGTTCGCTTGTGTGTGTGTGCTACCCACGACCGAACCGATACAACCCGAATCGACCAAACATTACTATACGTTTTATACACGTCATTAATGCTTAACAATAACTGTCAATAGGTGTTTGACTGTTCTCTGCATATAACTGTTGGGAATCCCGAATCATTCATACTTACCACTTAACATGTGAGTTTCGTGGCCCCTTTTTGTGCTTATACTACTTTGCAAACATTTACAAACATGGCCGTTTTCTATGCTGTACAACATACATACAATTTACATACTTAGAATCAACGTGCTACTGTTTTGTGGGTATTTATCTGATACATGCTTGAGTCTGCTTTGTGGTTCTTTCTTACAACCATTTAATTCCAGTGTGGAACCGACGGTTAGGTATTGGTAGTACTACTGGGTTGACACCCCCACCCTCGTGTTGGTATACTAGTTAGTACCAACAAAAGCCAGGAACGGGCCTTGGGTGAATATATTCCGACAAGATTCTTTGTGTACGTCATTAGGTTTGGTTGTAAAGCTCTTGTCATGTGATTTTGCTTACTTATAACTGTATGCACGGTATTCTGCAACAACTTTATACAGCATCAATTACTTATTTACTTTAAACCTGCGAACTCACCAACAATTTTGTTGACCATTTTGAGCATATCTTTTCAGGTGATCATGCTAGCTGAGGTTCTAGGTGTGTTGCCTTAGTGGAGACCCTAGGATGCATTTTTGGGCCAAACTTGTCATTTTGAAAACAATTGATGTATCTATTTCAAACAACATTATACTTTGTAACTTGTTCCCGGGTTGTGGGAATTGCATACGATGTTATCATCTATATATTATGATTTATGTATCATGTTTATGCTTATGGCTATGTTGTCGTGAATACTGACTAAACACGACACAAGTCCCCTTGTTGTCGGGTGTCGTCATGACACGCTTGTCATCATTATTATTATTGCATCTCTATCGCTACCATGTTTATGACGATTCCCGTCTCGTTACGCCCCCGTGTTTCCGCTCTTAGCGGGGGTGTGACAGACTGGTATCAGAGCCATTGGTTATAGAGAATTAGGCAATACACTTGACCTAGACTATAACCTAGGAACCTTCATGTAGATTTGCATGCCAGGGTTGTGTGCATTTTGTATCTCATACGTGTTCCTCATTACTTGTTCGATTATCTATCTGTTTCGTGATCTTTTCACCCTGTGAGAGAGCCCTTGTGCTCACTCTTTACGGGATGTTTATATTGGATCTTCCGTTTCCCTCTGCGCACCGAGTTGCTTTATCAATCCGGGTATTGAACCCAAGAGATCTTCATAGATCATGCTATTGCGTTTGACCTTAAGCACTGGGATTTACCCCGAGGAGGTTATGTCTGAGACCTCGAGAATGGAGGAAATAGGCAACCTCCGCTAGACTAAACTTGATTCATGCATGGCATGCATCATTATGATGGACTACTGTTTGGACATTACTTATACATGGTGTGAGAAATTTATGATTTGTATGCGATGTGTGACACCCATAAGTATGGTCTTAACCCGAAAGTTGACCTTAATGTGACATGGATAATGTGTCCTGCAATGGTAAAACTTATGCATTTTCTATTCTTATGATTAGAACATGCCGCCTCGAAGAGTTACCCGCAGCAACAGTGGCGGAAGTGAAGCCCCAAGAGGCAGAGGCAGAGGTAGAGGTAGAGCACCGAGAACAAGTGATGGTCCTACCAATGTCACTCCAGGAGCAGGAAACGCTGATATGGCAGCCTTAATCGCTCAACAGCTGGCCGCACTAATTCCGACTATCGTGGCCCAAGTGAGCGATGCTCTTCAGAATTCTCACCCCCACGGGGATGGTGGCAATGATAACGAGGATAACGGGAACCCGACTGGGAACGAAAGCAATCAGGAGACCGAAATGGTGGTACAGCCGGTATGAACTGGAATTGTGAATGTTAGACGGGGATGTTCATACAAGGAATTTGTGGCTTGTAAACCACGAGAGTTTGATGGCAAAGGTGGAGCCATAGCTCTGACCAGATGGCTTGAAAAGATGGAGGCCGTGATCGACATCAGCGAATGCCTCGACAGTCAAAGGATTAAGTACGCCACTTGCTCACTACAGGGCAAGGCACTAACGTGGTGGACACTCAGATTCAGGCTAGGGAAGAGAATCGGCGATGCAAATGTCGTGGGATGAGTTCAAGGCCCTAATCACCGAGGAGTACTGTCCTCTCAATGAGATGCAAAAACTTGAGCATGAGTTCTGGAATCATGCCATGGTGGGGGCTGGGCACGCAGCTTACACCGATCGTTTTCACGAGCTAGCAAGGTTGGTTCCGCATCTAGTCACCCCGGAATCAAAAAGGATAGAGAGGTACATTTGGGGACTTGCGCCTCAAATCCGGGCAATGGTAACCGCTACTGCTCCTCCTACTATTCAGAGCGCGATTCTGAAGGCTGGCGCTCTAACTGATGAAATGGTGAGAACAGGGTATTGGGCAGGGAGCAGAGAAAAGGAAAGAAGTTGGGGAAACGAGCCGGTCGAGTGCCGGGAAATTCGAGAAAAGGGCCAAGACAACCAGAAATTTTGTGGCCGTGACCCAGGGCAGGCGAGAATATGTGGGTCCGCACCCCCGATGCGATAGGTGCAACTTTCATCATCCCCCAGCTATGCCGTGCCGGGTGTGCGCTAACTGTAGACGCCCGGGACATTTAGCAAGAGACTGCAGAAGCGCCGAATATGGTCGCACCAGTCAACGCGGTTAACCCCGCCGGGAAGCCAGGGGCTGTTATGAGTGTGGAAGCCCTGATCACTACCAGAACATGTGCCCCAAACTGAATCGGGCATCGGGCCAACAAGGGAACAACCCATCAGACTATGGCTATAGCTGGAAATCAAGGCCCGACAAACCAGGGGAACGCGGACGCGCTTTTGTCATTGGAGCCAATGAAGCCCGTCAGGACCCAAATGTTGTCACGGGTACGCACTTACTCAATAATCACTTTGCATCTGTATTATTTGACACTGGAGCAGACAATAGCTTTATATCTTCTGAATTTGTGCAATTGCTCGATTTGAGTCCTAGTAGGCTAGAAACTAGCTACTCTGTAGAAATGGCCAATGGTAGGGTTGTTCAGGCCAACGGGATTATTAGAAAGTGCTCGATAATATTAGAGAACCACACCTTCGATATAGACTTGATACCCTTTGAGCTAGGAAGTTTCGATGTGATTGTGGGAATGGATTGGTTGTCGAAACACGGGGCCGAGATTGTCTGTCGAGACAAGGTAGTGCGAATCCCTATGTCAGACGAGGGGGTACTCAGAATTCAAGGAGAAAGACCGGGGAGAAACTTAAAGCTTATTTCCTGCATGAAAGCACGCTGGAGTTTACGAAAACAGTGCTACTCTTTTCTGGCTCATGTGGGGAAAAGAAGGAAGAGGAGCAGAAATTGGCAGATATCCCTGTAGTGCGGGATTACCCAGATGTATTTCCTGATGACTTGCCTGGTTTGCCTCCTCCACGACAGGTGGAATTTCGTATTGAGTTGGTTCCTGGAGCTACACCGGTAGCAAAGACACCGTATCGGTTGGCACCGTCTGAAATGCAAGAGTTATCTAGCCAGTTACAGGAACTACTGGAGAAGGGTTTTATTCGGCCGAGTCACTCGCCTTGGGGAGCACCGTGTTATTTGTCAAGAAGAAGGATGGGTCGTTCCGTATGTGCATCGACTACCGTGAGTTGAACAAACTAACTGTGAAGAATCGGTATCCTCTCCCCAGGATCGACGACCTGTTTGATCAGTTACAAGGAGCTTCGTATTTTTCCAAGATCGACCTTCGATCTGGATATCACCAACTAAGGGTTTTCGAGGAGGACGTACCGAAGACAGCGTTTAGAACTCGTTATGGGCACTATGAGTTCTTGGTCATGCCGTTCGGATTGACTAACGCACCAGCTGTGTTCATGGACCTGATGAATCGGGTGTGCAAACCTTACTTGGATAAGTTTGTGATCGTATTCATT
This sequence comes from Flaveria trinervia, assembly GCA_025506515.1. NCBI lineage: Eukaryota > Viridiplantae > Streptophyta > Magnoliopsida > Asterales > Asteraceae > Flaveria > Flaveria trinervia. The sequence goes on from CM046444.1 coordinate 91,602,947, forward strand.
GACGACATACTTATCTACTCTCGATCGAAGAGGACATGAAGAACACCTTCGGGCAATACTGGAACTGTTAAGAGAAGAGAAACTTTTCGCCAAGTTCCGAAGTGTGAATTCTGGCTGCGAGAGGTGAAGTTTTTGGGTCATGTGGTTAACAAGGACGGGATTCATGTAGATCCCGGCAAGATCGAAGCGGTAAAGAAATGGGATACACCCCAGACACCTTCAGAGATACGGCAGTTCTTAGGATTAGCCGGATACTATCGTCGTTTCATTGCGAACTTTTCAAAGATCGCTCAACCGTTGACGTTGCTGACTCAGAAAGACAAGAAGTTTGATTGGGGAGATGCGCAAGAACGGGCGTTCCAAACGCTGAAAGATAAGCTGTGCAATGCACCGATATTGTCCCTCCCAGACGGAACTGATGATTTTGTGGTGTACTGTGATGCTTCGCATCAAGGGTTGGGATGTGTACTAATGCAGAAAGATAAGGTGATTGCCTACGCTTCGCGACAACTTAAGGTGCACGAGAAGAACTACACGACTCATGATCTTGAGTTGGGCGTGTAGTATTCGCACTTAAAATATGGAGGCATTACCTGTATGGAACCAAATGCATCATATACACAGATCATAAAAGCCTTCAACATATTCTGGATCAGAAGGAACTCAATATGCGACACGACGCTGGGTAGAGCTTCTTAGTGACTACGATTGTGAAATCCGGTATCATCCGGGAAAGCTAATGTGGTGGCTGATGCTCTAAGCCGCAAAGAACGCGTGAAACCACTACGTGCTCGAGCTTTGGGATTGACCATTCAAACAAATTTGAAAGCTCAGATCCAAATTGCACAAAGTGAGGCGTTGAAAGAAGAAAACCTTGCGGGAGAAGAATTCCGAGGGTTGGATAAACAACTGATGTGCAAGGACGATGGCGTACAGTACTTCGTGGACCGTATATGGGTACCCAAGTGGGGAGGTGTACGTACCTTGGTCATGGATGAAGCACACAAGACGCGATATTCTATTCATCCTGGCGCAGACAAGATGTACCACGATCTCAAAGATCTGTACTGGTGGCCAGGCCTAAAGAAAGACATTGCCACGTACGTCAGCAGATGCTTGACATGCTCAAAGTTAAAGCTGAACATCAGAAACCATCGGGACTGTTACAGCAACCTGAGATTCCCGAATGGAAATGGGAGAACATAGCCATGGACTTCATTACCAAACTCCCTCGAGCGAGCAACGGGCATGACTCGATATGGGTCGTAGTGGATCGAATGACGAAATCAGCACACTTCTTGCCAATCCGAGAAGACTACAAAATGGACAAGTTGGCGAGATTGTACATAAAGAGGTCGTGACAAGACACGGAGTGCCGGTGTCAATCATATCCGACCGTGACGGCCGATTCACTTCACGATTTTGGCAAACACTACAGAAAGCGATGGGCACTCGATTAGACATGAGTACCGCCTATCACCCTCAAACAGATGGCCAAAGTGAACGAACCATACAAACGCTAGAAGACATGCTGAGAGCGTGTGTAATCGACTTTGGTGGTAGTTGGGATACTCATTTGCCATTGATTGAGTTCTCTTACAATAACAGCTACCACACCAGCATTGGGTGTGCTCCGTTCGAAGCGTTGTACGGAAGGAAGTGTAGATCACCCGTTTGTTGGGCCGAGATTGGTGAAAGTCAGTTAACAGCCCGAGATCATCCAGGAAACAACCGACAAGATCTTCCAAATCAAAGATAGGCTGAAAGCCGCTAGAGATCGCCAAAAGAGCTACGCCGACAATCGTCGAAAGCCTCTAGAATTCAACGTTGGGGACCGAGTGTTACTCAAAGTCTCTCCTTGGGAAGGGTTGTTCGGTTTGGAAAGAAAGGAAGTTAGCCCCAAGATACGTTGGACCATTCGAGATTACAGAAAGAATTGGTCCAGTGGCTTACCGATTAAGGTTACCACAAGAACTCAACGGTGTGCATGATACTTTCCATGTGTCGAACCTCAAGAAGTGTTTGGCTGACGAATCACTTCACATACCCATTGACGATATCAAAATCGACGAAAAGCTTCATTTTATTGAGGAACCCATTGAGGTCATGGATCGTAAGGTCAAACAGTTGAAGCGCAGCAGAATACCATTGTTCGCGTAAGGTGGAATTCAAACGAGGGCCAGAGTTTACATGGGAACGGGAAGATCAAATGAAACTCAAATACCCACACCTATTCGTGGATGACACTCTTGGACCTAACTCCAGCTGAATTTCGGGACGAAATTCTCTCAACTGGGGGATACTGTGACATCCGTCACCTTAAGGTCCGTCGAACGACATAAATAAGCATAGAATTATTTTAATTATTCTTCCTTTTCTTCATGAACTCCTGCTTTAAGGAATCATGTCTGCTTTTTTTCCCTTGTGCCTGTACTTCCTCCGAGAACGTGTGCTAAGCATAAACCTTTTATAAATTTCATCACCATTACCACCAAATATATCATTTTTTTTCAACCATTGTCATTAATAAAACCATTTTAGACTATCAATTACCATTAAACACGCTTTTAACCTTAATATAACGAACATTTTAAGGTCGTAATCAACCGAAACAAATTTTGGGGAACTCGAGGGTTAAGTGCAGGGACTAAACTTGCCATTTTGCAAACTTGGGCTGGGTATATAAGCCCATACTCCCAGCCCTTAATCTCATTTCATCTTCATCTTCTTCATCCTCTTCACCTTCTTCTTCACATCTTCTTCATTCTAGCACCAAATCCAACCCGCTTGGTCTTGTTCTTGTTGTCTAGACTCCATCTACGGCCTAGTCTACTCTATTCTAGCAGGTAGACGACCTTGGTTTCCCTTTCCTTGCTTATTCACGCTGTCCAAACTAGGGTTTCGGGTGTTCGGGTTCAACTCGAACACATGAGGTCGTGTGGGTGCGTGTGAGGTCTTTCTGCTTGTGTTTCATGTTTGTGTATGTTGTAGAGTGTTTCTGGAAGTCCTTGTTGTGTAAAACCCTGCTCGGAGCAGCCGAAGGCTGCTCTGCACTTCTGCAGTCGCGAACCTGCAGTTCAGGCGACTGGGTCTGTCATGCGACTGAGCCGTGCGACTGGGTAGTCGTGCGACTGAGTCGTGCGACTGATCGTGCGACTGAATCGTGCGACTGAGTCGCGATTGTGTCTTTCGGCGCTGAATCGTGGGACTAGGGATGTCATGCGACTGAGTTGTGCGATCGAATGATGTGTGTGCGATTGAGTCAATGCGGAGTGTGTGTGCGATTGAGTCAGGTGACCGACTGAATGTATGCGATTGTGCGTGTTTCGCACGACTGGAGTCCAATCGCACGAATGAAGGTTCAATCGCACGAAAGTAGCTAATTCGCACGATTGAGGGTTGATTCGTGCGCATGGAGGTTGGGTCGTGCGAATGTGTGTTGTGTGGTACGACTGAATGCCAGTCATGCGAATGAAGACTCAATCGTACGAATGAAGCTGATTCGTACGATTGAAGGTTGATTCGTACGGATGGAGCGTTGAGTCGAGCGTCTGTCCTGTTGTGTGACTGATGATGTTGAGTGTGAATTTCCCCTTGAACGTCTGATGATGATAAGGTAACATCAGTAAAAGTGTCATTGCTTGACCACAAAGATTAAAGTCAACGCTATCAACATGCACATACTATTTCAATTGAAAACAACCTAACATTTTACAATTATCGACAATCCAATTGGAACTCCAAATACTTAACAAGTGCTATCTTTCATAACCACGAGATCATTTCACGGATGTCATAAGCAATGACGACTACTCGTAGTACTTGGATCTACATAAGATCTGATACGTGTGTCCGCTTGTGTGTGTGTGCTACCCACGACCGAACCGATACAACCCGAACCGACCAAACATACTATACGCTTTATACGTCATTAATGCTTAACAATAACTGTCAATAGGTGTTTGACTGTTCTCTGCATACAACTGTTGGGAATCTCGATCATTCATACTTACCACTTAACATGTGAGTTTCGTGGCCCTTTTTGTGCTTATACTACTTTACAAACATTTACAAACATGGGGTTTTCTATGCTGTACAACATACATACAATTTACATACTTGAATCAACGTGCTACTGTTTTGTGGGTACTTATCTGATACATGCTTGAGTCTGCTTTGTGGTTCTTTCTTACAACCATTTAATTCCTGTGGAACCGACGGTTAGGTATTGGTAGTACTACTGGGTTGACACCCCCACCTCGTGTTGGTATACTAGTTAGTACCAACAAAAGCCAGGACGGGCCTTGGGTGAATATATTCCGACAAGATTCTTTGTGTACGTCATTAGGTTTGGTTGTAAAGCTCTTGTCATGTGATTTTGCTTACTTATAACTGTATGCACGGTATTCTGCAACAACTTTATACAGCATCAATTACTTATTTACTTTAAACCTGCGAACTCACCAACAATTTTGTTGACCATTTTGAGCATATCTTTTCAGGTGATCATGCTAGCTGAGGTTCTAGGTGTGCTGCCTTAGTGGAGACCCTAGGATGCATTTCGGGCTAAACTTGTCATTTTGAAAACAATTGATGTATCTATTTCAAACAACATTATACTTTGTAACTTGTTCCCGGGTTGTGGGAATTGCATACAATGTTATCATCTATGTATTATGATTTATGTATCATGTTTATGCTTATGGCTATGTTGTCGTGAATATTGACTAAACACGACACAAGTCCCCTTGTTGTCGGGTGTCGTCATGACACGCATGTCATCATTATTATTATTGCATCTCTATCGCCTACCATGTGTTATGACGATTCCCGTCTCGTTACGCCCCCGTGTTTCCGCTCTTAGCGGGGGTGTGACATCCAGAGCGTCCAAGACAGCCAATCCAACTTCAAAGTTTGTTCTTGATCGATCCCTACTCATTCTTAACGTTTAGTTCATTATATCGATCGGGTTATAGTTCTCACTGATTAGATCACCAATCAAATAGGATTCCACACTATTTGATCTGGTTTCACGCAGAATCCGTTAGTACTCCTTAGTACACTGTCCTACTCAAAATAAGTTGCCATGTAAATATATTACAATAATAGTATGTGAATGAGAACATGAGAAGTCATATACACTAACATAAACTCATGACCATACCTAATGACATGAATGCCCCAAGTATAAGTCTAAGGCTAAATACGCAGAATTATATTAACCCGGGGCAATCTACGCAAGTCAGTTGTAACATTTGATCGATTTTCAAATTGTAAATCCAAATCGACTTAAGGTCAATTATAATGTTCAAATTTATTCATTAGTCAATTATTTATTTTAGTTTCTATAATACAATATTTATGTTATTTAATTCACTTATAACAATTTAGGACTATTTTATAATTTTTATACTAATTTTTAAATAAATTTATAAACTTTATTCCTAATTATGAGATTTTAATTATTAAATTAAATAAATAATAGATTGTGCAGAATTATTATAAGATTTAAAAGTTTTAATGATTTTATAAAAAAATGATTTTTATAAAAAAATGATTTAATAGTTAAATTAGTTTTAAATATAGTTAGGTTTAGAAATGTAATCGTCAAAACTTATTTTAAATAGTTATTACGTAAATAGTAACCTTAAGAACAAGGGACGAAAATGTTACTTTTAAAACCCAACCCCTTTCCTGTCGGCCTTAGTGTTCCTCCAACCCATTCCTGCTAAATTTCAGCAAGTTTAAACACCCGTAATTTAATAATCAAGCTAATCAAACTAGTTCTTAAACTTTGCAATCATAATTTTAACTAGGACCAGTTTCAATTGAAGTTATTATGCTATTATGGTTGTTTAGGGCAATCACTCAACCATTCAACATGCTGGATACCTAACATTTCATGCTTGCACCAAGCATATTAAAAGTCATTATAATTTTATTAGGGAAAAATGTTAAAAGGGTATATAGAAATGTAGTTTATATATGGCACGATTCAAGACTTAGCATATACGTTTACAATAAAGATACCGTAGGTAAGATACTAGAATTTTGCTTAAAGGAGGAGACGAATGGTAAAACAAAAGTAGGCATCAACCAATCAGTTGATTCTACCTATTGCATACATTTACACATATATTAATATTTAAGAGAATGCAAACAAAAATACTTTCAAATTTAATTAGTTAAAATAAAATTCAAGAAAGATAGAATTGCTATTTGACATAACTCAAAGAACATCTGGTAACTCACCATATTTATAAGTACACATCGTCTGGAGAAACCAAACCTAAAAGACCATGATCTACCCAGGTATCAACTTTGTAATTTTAGGCAAACAGTATGAAACAAAAATGTATTTTAGTATTGTTTAACTTGGATTGTATACTATTATTACAATAATAATAATTTTAACTATATATCACATAAATTCTCTATGTGTAAGTTCTTTATAGAAATTAAAATCCAAAAAAATAATAAATAATAAGCAGGTGCTTCAACCAGTTGTAAAATAACATGTTACCCACTTTGGACGAACAAGAATAACCAAGAAAAATCAATATAATCAAGTATAAAGTGTATTTAAGTGGTAGCCACATGTAATCAAGATTTTGCGATGCAGATTATGGGTTGATCCTTGTAGCCCATAGTCAACCACATGTTATACATTCATGATTAAAACAAGCACAATAACGGTCGTCTATCGTCTCCTTGTCAAGTATTGTGGCTAAACATCAAGTTGTAGTTATAGTGGCTAGCTCAAGAGCTAGTTTGGTTAGCACAACTGTTGAAGGACTTTTATTAGAAGTAGAATATTAAGAACTGTTGTTAGGGCAATCATTCAACCATTCAACATGCTGGATACCTAACATTTCATGCTTGCATCAAGCATATAGAAAGTCATTGTCATTTTATTAGGGAAAAAATGTTAAAAGGGTATATAGAAATGCAGTTTATATATGGACACGATTCAAGAGTTAGCATATAGTATGTACTAGATTTTTCTTAAAGGAGGAGACAAATGGTAAAACAAAAGGAGGCATCAACCAATCAAATGGTTCTACCTATTACATACATTTACACATATATTAATATTTAAAAGAATGAAAACAAAAATAATTTCAAATTTAATTAATTAAAACAAAATTCAAAAAAAATAGAATTGCTATTCGACATAACTCCAAGGACATCCGGTAACTCACTTACCATATTTATAAGTAAACATCGTCTTGAAAAAACAAACATATAAGACCGTGATCTACCCAGGTATCAACTTTGTAATTTTAGGCAAACGGTATGGAACAAAAATGTATTTTAGTATTGTTTACCGTGAATTGTATACTATTATTACAATAATAACAGTTTTAACTATATATCACATAAATTCTCTATGTGTAAGTTCTTTGTAGAAATTAAAATCCAAAAAAATAATAAATAATTAGCGGGTGCTTCAAGCAGTTGTAAAATAACATGTACCCACTTTGGACGAACAAAAATAACCAAGGAAAATCAATATACTCGTTGCATATTTGTTATTACATCGTTAACACAAATAAACATAAAATAAATCTTAAAACTAATATAATTACATCTTTTAGAAACAAGTTAATTAATACAATAAAATCAATGCAGGTCTTCTACTTATCTAACAACGGCATCAAGAGAGAAAATAGGTAAACAGTTTGTAAACAATGGCAACTACGACTACAAATATGATCTGATCAGTTATGGAGATGCCGTCATTTTTGTCAACTACATCATTTAGACTTGAAGGTGAGCACTTGAGTTCAATGGAGTATGCTCCTTTATCATCTTGAATATCTGGTTCTATGTTTATCTCCCCGAATACCGATCTAAACTCTCCATAGCTCCATTCCTTTTACTCATTTAACATCATATCAAACTTATAATTAGTTCATGTAAATCATATACAAAAACAAATCTATAGCAACCATTATAAACTATTCACAATGCGATAATGAAGTAAAGATGTTGAAAGGGCTATGTAGTAGATCAAGATAGTAGTTTACCTCTAAATTGCCACAGGGGTATGATATTAGATAATGCTTACACTAACATTATAATTTTCGAAATTACGTCACTAATTATTTTCATCTTATAACATACTGACAACATGTCAACCCAAATATATAAGCCGAACCCGCTAATTTAATTTCCTCTTTAATCCAAAATCCCATGGCTCCTCCTTGTATTCATAAATCTACGTTAGATTATTAATTATAGAATTTGTGTAGTGGTATTATATATTTATACTTCAAAAAATTGACTCGCATGTCAATCCAAACATACTCATTCACCCATTTGACTCTTTTTTTAGAAAATACTATCATCTACAATATATCATCTGCATAACCATATAATTAGTTTAATTTAAGTGCTATTAACTAACATCCTGGTGAAAATTTATCATGTTAGATTAGTTCAAATTCACCTGAACTTGTTCTCCAAGGGTGAAGACAATGGTGTTAGGGTTGGCATGGAAAGATAATGGTCCGTCTTCTGAGAGGAGACGGAAATCACCCAACTCAGTTGGGATGTGAAGGCTGAGAGCAAATGCAGTCGAGTCGCGTTTAGATCCGGTATCTAGTGCACCCGGAGTTTGACATGAACGTGGAGTGTGAGGTTGAAGCAATGAGTTACTGTGCTTGAACAATGTCATTCTTGTTTCGTTTTCCTTAATTTTCTTTCGAGGTTTCTTACCGCCATTACTTGCGATAATCTGAGCCACATCTTTCGCGATTCCTTCAAGCTTGTTTGCAAGATTATCCATCTTTTGTCTACAAATAAATTATAGTATGATTTGCTTATATGGTATGTAAAAATTTTGTAGATTGGATAGATGACGGGTAAAGCTATATATTTTTAAGGAATATAGAAATATTGACAAACCTAAACATATGAACTGCTCCTTATTTTTAACCTCTGGTCGTCGTTCAGCCGCAGCCATGGCAGATCGACACCAAGCAAACTCCTCCCTGTCACCATCGCGGCTCCACCTTTCAGCCAACAATCCAAAACAAAATTCGGCCTCAGCGAATGCTGCATTCAGCTCCTCCGAAGATATTCCATGACCACTCACTTGAAACATCCCAAACTTAACGGCAGAATCCAACATCTTTTGCATTGAATTCTTGTCCTTAGATTTGATCAACCGATATTCAACATTTGCAATTGGTGGTCTGTTCATGTCGTTAGGCGGATCAATTCAGGAATGCTCTTCAATTTGTCAACGTAATTGTTAAAAGGATGATAGGCATAGGAGAGGGAGGTTGAGCCGATGACGACGATGAAAGGTGACCACTATTCAAGCGAGAGCAATAATCGGAAGCTTGTTTTGTGGAATATTTTTAGATTGAATGGTAGAGAAATGAGATGAATATGTGAAGTATGGTTATTGCACCATGCGGTTTTTTGGCATATTGGGATGCATGGTTGATGAAGAATCTTTGTTTTATTAGTATCACAGATACATCTGATTGATTGGTGAACATCAAATAGCTAGTCTCATGCCTAACAACTCAATAATAATGAATACATTCCAATTTTCTGATAAGTCGATGTAAGGCTTCGTTGAGTTCTCATAGTTGGTTTCATATATTATAACCACAATTATTAATCTAAAAGTCTAAAACCAATGCAATGGTAAAATATTTTTTCCAATTAATATTCATAATAAGGCAAATTATCAATTACATGAAAGCTTTCATTGTCTTAAATTCACTAAACAAACATTAAACATTTAAACAGCGTGATACTCTTTATTGTTCAGTAAGCTCCATTTTGCCATCATGTGAACTCTACCTCAACCATCCGTTACATATACTAAAATGCCATCGTTGATAAGTGAAACCTAGTTTTGTCTTTAAAAAATAATGATTGCCGTGACTTGGCCGATTAGAATTTAGTAGCCATTATGGACTAAACACGTCATGGCTTGTATTAACACGGTTACATCTGTGCACTAACCAATGATCCTTAGGTCAACTGGTTAAGGTGAAGTACCCATGATATGTAAATAAATGGGAGGGCATGGGTTCAACTCTCACTCTGAGCAAAATATTCAAAGTTGAGACAGAGGGTTTTCTCAGCAATGAGTTTCCTCCTCTGGGGGTTGGGGGTGCAGTCTCGGCTGGGAAACGGATAGGTGGACCCGATTAAGATAACGCCTATCCTCCGAAGCAGGGTCGTACATTTGCCATTTAAAAAAACATCTGTGCACTAATGTGTTAACTTGATCCAAGATTTGAACTCAACCATGTAAAACTACCCGACCCATATTTGTAGCTTATTTAATGCAATTGTTTCTACATTATTTTTTTAATTATCTTTAAAGTTAGTTTAAATTTCCTAATTCTAGGCTACGTAGGTTCTGTTCCAATTCCTATGTAAACCATATTTGAATGCAACAATGAAGATGGTGTGTTTGAAAATTAAAGTTTCTTTTGGTTAATTTTCTCAATGCATTTTAAGGTAAACTAGCGTTTTTTCCATAACGCGTGTTGTGGAAAAACTGCATTATATTTGGTATCGAAGACACACTAAAAATGGTGCTCGAACCAATGCAACAGACACCATTTATGTATATTAAAGGACACAGGTTATCTCAGAACCGATGGCAAGTTGCGACTGCAAACAAAAAATAGTTGCCACGCCAGAACAACCTACACCAGTCTCGGTGTATCATCATAGCCACCATCATAGCCACAATGCAACCAAAAAGAAGAGTCTCGGAGGAACACATGACCTCGTCATCGACACCGTGCCTTCTAATACTCAAACCATTAAATCAAACAACAATCAGGTAAACTTATGCTCTGCATCAAACACAACCTTAGATTAACATTAATAATAATGGCAACTATAGAAACACTAAAGGGGAATTAAAAAGACAGAGAGGCATAAAATACCCAACACCACCACTATAACCACGCCACGGACAACCGGAAGTCCCACCTCGAAAGAGAACGATAAACAAAACGACAACATTTGCCAGCCACCGACACTGCAAAATTCTCACCGGAACCAATAGATGGAAATGGATCTACATTAACGGCTCACCACGATACAAACACCATAGAAAGCAGGCGCGGGACCACCGGCAGCGTATATATAATCGACAGATCTAAAGGATTGTCACACCCCAACCTTGATGGTGGAATCATCGAGATGTGAGGGTTAAAACTGTTCATAGCCACGTAACGCTATCATTTAATCTAAATATTATTATCATAAGCTTCAAATGTAAACTACAAGCATAAGTCTCAAATAGGAAAACAAACATAACATAAGATAAAATATCAAAGGCAATTCATTTATTAATCTAGGTCCAATCCTAGATGTGTGTAAACTTCAAAGATGACATCAAACTTGAGCGTTCCCTGAAACATGTTAAATATAAAGGGTCAACATAACGTTGGTGAGTTTTCTATAGTTTTCATACTTACATATGTAAAAGATGGTAATTCATGTCATAAGTAGTGAGAAAAGTAACTAGAGATGTATGACAAATGTAACAATCAAACCTTGATAGTTTACAAGATTAAAAGATTATACGATTAGCTAAGTATACTTGGATTAACCAAGCAGACTTGTCAGACCCATAGATCTATGACGTCGCCAGTTAACAATAGTTAATGATTGTACATATAATAGTCATCAGGGTAATTACTAATGTTCAACTAACCACAACAAACAAGATGAATTGCTCAAGTGTTTACAAGATTTAAACGAGTTTACAAGTGCAATAATAATAAGGTAACATGTTTTATCCCAAAGTGTAAAAATAAGCAAATGGAATTTGGAAAAACTCACATGATCAAACAGTAAATAGGAAAAATAAGCGTCATTCCAACGTAACCCGTCAGAAGTACCTATATATATATATACAAAAAAAATTTAGTTATAATAAGTTTAACGAATTAACAAGGACTAGGGTTTCAATTTGGTATTTGGGGGTTTTATTAAGTAAATTACATAAAATGAAATAATTGATCATGTTTTTAATTCTATAAAAAATGAAACATACTATTTAGGCATTTTAGTGTAAAGGAATGCAAAAGAAATCATTTGTTAATAACTTTTATAATAATTTTTCCTTCAAAGTAATCATCATTTAAAATATAATAAATATATAGATAAACGTTGAACAAATAATATTTTAGCGATTTAAATCATTATTTAAAGTCTATTTAAAAATTAATAAACTAGGCATATTATTTGTCTGAAATATTTAAAAGAAATATTAAGATATTTTATGAAATAAATTTGCAGAAAATAATATAACTTTAAAATTCACAAGTTTATAAACTGATTTTTTATAATAAAAAAAATCTAGATTTAATTTGAAGGCTAAAAAGCCCTAAAACTAAAACATGAGGTTCCTCGGATTCGAACCAGGGACCTCCTGTTCAGGATAGTAGAGTGTTACCAGTGAACCAAAGGCCTTGGTCGCGTTAAAAAGTGGTTTCTAATTTTAAAAAAACATAATTCCAGATAAACCCCCAATTCCCCAAGAACCCTAAATTCAATTGATCCCAAATTGAAGCATCAATCGATATTATTAACCAAATTATTGTTAGGGCTTTCATTCTTCAGGTAAAAACAAACATGTATGTATGTTTAATTACCTCGTAGTTGTTTGATTTCAATGACAAGACTTGAAGAACAAGCGCGACTAAGGTGACGTATTGTTCACGATGCAATTGTTGATGATGTTCAATTCCGCTGCACATGAAGTTTCCAAGAACCTTATTGTACAAAAGCCTTTTGTCAATTTCTGGTCTTGAAGTCCAGAGAATGGTGTTCAAGTATAAAGTAGGTTGCGACTAAGTGTTTGATTGTATCGGTTTGTTCGTGTGTTTTCAGGTGGAATTGAGAATGGGATAGAGTAGAGATAGTTAAGTGATTGCTAATGTTCGATTAATTGGATTATTATTAGTCTTTAATGGTTGAACGACTCCATGATTTAAGATGATGGTTACATGGTTCATACAAGTTCATAACCGTTGTTTAAACGCGTTTAAGGTTCATAATGGTGTTCGAATCGCGTTCACGAAGCGATTGGGATGGTTTGGAGATTGATTAATGGTGTTTTGGTGGGTTTTAGGGTTTCGCCGGAGCTCACCGGAGGTGGCCGGAGAGGCTGCCGGAAATACGGGGTGAAAAAGGGGAATTGATTTGGTTTTTAATTAATTACACTTGCACCCCTTGTAGTTTGGTTTGTTATTATTTTATGCAAATACTTTCTTTTAAAGTTTTTAAAATGGCAAAACCACCCTTGTACTTATATAACTTAAAGTTTAAAACATTGTTAAGCTTAGTAACTTTTATAAATTATTATTATTGTTGTTAATTTTATTATTATTATTATTATCACTATTGTTTTAGTTGTTATTATCATTGAGATTATTATTATTATTATTATTAATATTATAACTTATTATTATAATTACTATTATTATTATTATTATACAATTTAATATTTTAATTACTAACTTTCATACATTAGCTTTTATTATTATAATGGCAAGAATGGCCCTTACAAAAACATAATGACGTTAACTTTTAATTTAACGAAAAATACATGATGTTACAGTCTCCCAAACTTAAAAGAATTTCGTCTCGAAATTAAGAATGAAACTATACGAACAAATGCGGGTACTTCTTCTTCATGTGTTCCTCATGTTCCCACGTGAACTCAGCTTTACGCTTATTCTCTCAGTGAACCTTGACGATTGGGGTAGTTGTGATTCTAGTATTCTTCATTAAGCGATCCCTGATCTCAATGGATTTCTCAATGAAGTGTAATGACTCGTAGATCTAGATGTCTTCCAACGAAACATGCAGACTTTCGTAAGCCAAGCACTTTCTCAAATTTGAGACGTGGAACATAGGATGAACTCCACCAAGGTTGGAAGGTAGTTCCAGTTTATAAGCCACTTTCCCAATCCTTTTCAAGATTTTGAAAGGTCCTACAGAATGTGGGGCTAACTTACCCTTCTTCCCAAGTGAACAACACCCTTCCAAGGAGAGACCTTAAGAAGAACCATGTCGTCGACTTGAAATTCCAACGGTTTGCGTCTTTTATCGGCATAACTCTTTTGAAGACTTCTAGCCATCTCAAGGTTATTTCAATTTTGGAAACTTTGCCGATCATTTCTTGAATAAGTTCAGAACCAGTGATGAGATTCTCACCAATGTCAGTCCAACAAATCGGTGAACGACATTTACGACCATACAAAGCCTCGAACAGAGCCATCTTGATACTTGAGTGATAACTATTGTTATATGAGAATTCCGCTAACGGTAAATGTGTATCCCAATCACCACCAAAGTCAAGAACACAAAGACGTAGCAAGTCTTCGAGGGTTTGAATTGTTCGTTCTGTTTGACCGTCCGTTTGAGGATGGTAAGCAGTTCTTAGATCCAATTGAGTACCCAAGAGTTCTTGCATCAAAGACTAGATATACGAAGTGAATTGAGTATCTCGATCGAAAATAATGTGCAACGGCATGCCATGACGACTCACAATTTCATCAATGTTGATACAAGCCAATCTTGAAACCTTGTAAGTGTCTCGTATTGGTATGAAATGTGCCATTTTGGTCAAACTATCAACAATCACCCATATACTATCATGGCCACGAGGGGCACGCGATAACTGGTTTTGAAATCCATGGATATATGTTCCCATTTTCATATAGGGATTTCGGTTTGTTCAAGTAAACCACTCGGTCGTTGGTGTTTGGCTTTGACTCTTTCACATGTGAGGCACTTTGAAACAAAGATGCTATGTCTTTCTTCATTCCAGGCCACCAATGGAGCCAGGATGAATAGAATATGGGGTTTGATGAGCTTCGTTCATGATAAGTGCCGAAGATTGTCACGATTCGAGATACAAAGTCATTCAAGAAACACAACATGCCGTTTGGTTTTGTCTCTAGTTGTGACCGAACGTTAAACGCCAAATCCTCATCTTTCCCTTCCTCGCTTAATGCTGCTTGTTGAGCCTTGCGAATGCCAATTTCAGATCACTGTCACTTCTTATGTTTTGAAGCATGATAGTAGCCTCGTTGACATCCACATGAATCTCAGTATCAAATCCCTACGTGTCAAAGCACTGCCTTAGATCTCGGATCTCTTAGCGAAACAGTCTTGTTGTGGATCTTGCGACTTAGTGCATCAGCTACAACATTCGCCTTTCCAGGGTGATAGCGAATGCCACAATGGTAGTCACTAATCAACTTGATCCAATGTCTTTGTCTCATGTTGAGGTCTTTTTGATTGAACACGTGTTGGAGACTCTTATGATCGGTGTAGACTATGCATTGCGTCGCATAAAGATAGTGCCGCTAGATCTTCAAAGCGAAAACCACAACACCAAGTTCAAGATCATGGGTTGTGTAGTTCACTTCATGAACCTTCAATTGTCTCGACGTGTATGCTATGACTTTTCCTCATTTCATGTGAACACAACCAAGACCTTGATTAGAGGCATCACAGTACATGGTAAAATCGTCGTTTCCATCGGGGAGTGTTAGAATAGGGGCATTACACAACTTGCATTTCAATGTCTCGAAAGCCTCTTCTTGTTCAGGTCCCCATTCAAAGAGTTGGTTCTTTAAAGTTAGCGCCATTAGTGGTTTAGCAATCTTCGATAAGTTTGTGATGAATCTACGGTTATAACCCGATAAACCCAAAAAAGAACGAACTTCAGTTGGGGTCGTGGGAATGCACCGGTATTTCACGGCTTCTATTTTAGCAGGGTCGACGTGAATTCCCTGGCTATTCACCACATGACCTAAGAATTGGAACTCTTCCATCCAGACTCACACTTAGAGAACTTGGCGTATAGTTGTTCCTTCTTTAAAAGTTTGAGAACTTGTCACAAGTGCAGCTCATGATCAGTTTTTAACTGAGAATACTGGCCTGCGGCACCTGATTGATCTTCTTTGTCTTTCTCAGTTGGGTCTTTCTCTCTTACAGTTCAGATTGAAGGGGATAAACCCTGCTGTGGATCAGAAGTGGAAGCTTCCTGAGGCTTAGTAGGAGATTCAGGTTGTGTTGTCTCAAATGTTCAACCTTAATCTCCACTTCCTGAGGGACCTGACTTAGTGGGGAGTGTAGTCAACAAGTCACCTCTTCGAATCTTCTGCTTAATCACCCTAATGTGCTCATCCATAGTAGACAGAGACATAGGGCCAAATCTCCTTCTGGAGAATCCATACAGCTTCAAGAAACTCATTATCCTCTGCCTATCAGCAGACTTTTTCATGCTTTTCTAGATGATGACTCATGACTTTGCAGCCTCTTCCCTTAACTTCCTTTTAGTGGTCTTTCTTTCTTTGACTAACTCCAGTTCAAGCTGTTTGAGATACCCAAACTCAATGTAATCAAAGGGTAAGGGAAAAAATGTAGCAACCTCATAGATACCTGTGGCACTCAGGTAGTTGATCATGTTGATCCTATCATTTCTTTGTCTACCAGAGGTTCTTGTGGAGCCACATTCTCATGTACAGGACTTTCTTGAACTAGGGAGAGAGTAGGAACATGCTTCTAGAGTATTTTCTTTCTTCTTTGATTTGAAGAAGTAATTTTGCATCCTCTGCCTTCTTTCTTTCCTTTGACAATTCCATGTCAGCCAGTTCATTTAATTCATCTAAGGGAAGGGAGATGATATTATCAATGTCATAGTTGCTAGTCTGCAAGTAGTTGATCCTAACTGCCCTCAACTCATCATCCGGAGTGTTTGGCCTGGGCGCAGCCCTAATGGAAGCTTGCATTAATCTTGTAGACATAGTAAAGGAACTTTCTCCTCTTAGCTTCCTTTTCCTCTCTCTCCTCCTCCTCAATCTCCTCAGAAGCCATTTTTCTTTTCCTTTTGTCACTTACGGACCTTTGACTCAGGGTGGAGAGAGCTTTGGCCTTTATTGCTTTGTGTAGCTTCCAAGCTCTGGCCAAAGAGAGGTTGAGATGCACCTTCACCAACAGGTGTCTCATCAAGGGAATGAATCTCTGTAGCAGTTGATGGTGAGACAATGCTCTCATGTTCTACCACTGGGCCTTCACTCAATGTTTCCCCTATGAAGCTAATCTTAGGGTCTGCCTTAACGTCCATTTGACCAATGATATTGTCTGATTGCTTAGTCTTCTTTTGAAGCTGAACTCTGTAGTGATCCTGTCTTGAATCCTTTGAGCCAGCCTGTCAGCTTGTCTAGATTGGCTTTGGTTAACAAGTGGCATGTTGACAAGGTCAAGACTTTCATAGAAGTTCAAGGTCTGAAAATTGAAAACTTCTTGCTGCCCTTGAACTCTTTGAAGAATAAGGGCTCTTCTGTTTGCATCATACCTCCAGCCTATGATGTAATTGGAAGTTCCTTGAGGTGGAGATGATACTGCCCTTGGTATACCTTCCTAAGAAAGACTCTAAATGTAGGAGTCTATTGAGTCCATATCAATGTGAACTTGAGAAAGTTGTTGAGTATGGACAATTGCAAGTGAGGATGGTGAGTCCTCAATGTCCATGCTCTGTGAAGAACTCCCAGGTTCTGTATTTGTGATGAATTTCTCCCCCTTTTTGGTAGTATCACCCACTTTCATAGGTGAGCTAGAAGTTAGGTCAACCACATTCACAGGTTTTTGTGTTCCTGGTTGAGCTCTTCTTAAAGGTCTCCCAGCTAGTTGTTCCTTAAGATAAGATATATCAATTGCTGATCATTGACCCTGTTTTGTAAGGTAGTCACTTGGGATTCAAGATGCCTAACCTTGGAGACTAGATAGGTGCATGTTTGTATAGTTTTTTTGCACCTTTAGCCTCAGATTCCCCTCATCTTCATCAGAAGAATCATAGGGGATGAGAGAATTTGACCAAAGTATTCTCTGTTACCACCAGCATGAAGTTCTTGGCTGTTGGTTTTCCTCTGCTCACTTGCAACTTTAGTTGAAGTGTCAATGGGCTGAGTTGCCATGGTTGAGGTATTAATTATGTAATCACTTGCTGAAGTGAGAGCCTCTTCCATATAGATATCTTGAACAAGTTCAGATGTATCCACCTCAGTGATGGGTGATTGATATGGGGATATCCTGAATAGGTTCAAAAGTATCCACCTTAGTGATGGGTGACTGGGGTGTGGGCTACATAGGTGACTCAGGAGCACTCATCTCTCTTTGAGTAGTGGAGTAGTAGAGAGACTCATGGTACTCACTGAAACCTAAGTCTTCATCAGTATAGAAGTCAAGGTTGGGAATGGGTTGGTTTAAGTCTAAAGGCTGGGGATGGTAGCTGTCCCCTAAAGGTTGTTCACTTGAGTGTTAAGACTCAGAGTGAATGCTTAAGGCAGTTGGGCTTGTGAGCTCATCAGACTGAGCATGAGGAACGTTAGCACTAATCTTTGAAGTAATGGGAGTGGCTTTCTCCTTAGGAGATGTGGAGCTCCAGTATCCACTTGCTCATGTATGGGTAAGTATATGGGGGCCTGCACAGACTCAATAGCTTGAGTAGGGGTTTGTTTGGATTTTCTTTTGTAGATGAGGGTTTATGGCTGTTTTAGTGGTTGAGATGTAGAAGGTGTGGGTTCAACACTAGCTTGTGTTGCTAGGTTGTCACCTTGAGCAATGAGCTCTAACATTTTTGGGACAAGGGTTGTTCTACCCCTAAGAGCCAACAATTGGCTTTTTAAAAAGTTTAAGATGTCGGGCTTCATCTGTCCTAATTTAAGAATACTACCTATTTCCCTCAATTGTGAGCCCAGTTCATAATTAAGAATGTATTGAACATATCTAAAAAACATATAATACTCTAAGGACTCCAAGTTAGCAAGCAGATTTGTATAAACAAATTGAGAGTACCTGAACTTGACCCCCCCTGAACCATCCCATGCACTATGAAGGAGAGATCTTCAAGAACTTGGTCCCAACCCCCATGCTTGTTGGATAAGTTGTGGATAACCACATGTGATAAGTACTTACACTGGGATGCGACATTCCTTTCCTGAAGGTCTTTCCAGAGAAATCCCATTCATATCCCATCTGCTGGAAGGACTGGTTAACAGCTTCTTCTGGAAAGGACAACTGACCTTCCTTATCATCCAGCTATAGATGAGCATTTATGATGACTGGAGTGATAAAGATTGTCCTCCCCGTAGCAGACACTGACTTCTCCCCATCTAGAACAACCTCTTGACAAGTTTTACAGAAATCAAGTAAATGATCCTCATAAAGAATAGGATCAATGGAAAGGGAGGTGAAGTAGTTAGACAGAGCCAAGAATTGGCAAACCTCTGAAAAGTGTGGATCTTTCTTAGAGTTTAACAAAGCAATCTGATTGTGTTGAGGGTGTAACTACATGGAGAAATCTGGGTCATTTCTTCGGTTAAGGTTGGCCATTTTGAGAAAGCTTAAAGGTGAAGGAAAGATGAACAAAGGCGGTTTCAGAGAGAAATTTGGGAATTTACGTTTGGAGGAAAGATGAAGATGATAGAAAGAGGGGGAACCGTTGGTTTTATATGTGAAAAGAATTAAGACAAAGTTAATGAAAGAGGATAAATTTTGAAATCTAGATGTCGTTCCACCTCTAAAAAAGTAGTTTGCTTTTTGCTCAAAAGTAGTTATTTTGGAAGTCGAAAAAGCTTCAGAAGGTAAATTGTCTTTGGAAGTTTTAATGAAAATACTTCGGAAGCCAAAATGACTTCAGAAGAATTTCCTAAGAGTTTTGAAAAATTTGCTTCGGAAGAGAATTAAGACTTGAACTTTTTCTTCAACTGAACAAAGCTTCCGAGAGTTTATTTTCTTCAGAAGGAAATTGTCCTTGAAAACATATAAGTCCCTAAGAGAGAGGTGAATCCGAGGATCACAATTAGAAATTATCAACTTTGGTTGAAATCAAGTCAACGTTTGCGGAATCAACGTTGGCTAGGTTTAATTGTTTGTATTAATTTTTCAATATCAATAAAGATTCAAGAACACGATGAATGAAACACAATTAATAATCTGAAAAATATTAAATTTAAATGTATTTCATTAAAACATGTTAATGATTAAAAATAAACAATGTACGAATGATATTGAATTTTGTGTTTGATGATGTGAAGGCTGCTAGGGTCCGGTTATGTGATTTGATGTGACGTTTTTCCATCGTGGAACCATCCCCCTTGATTTGAAACCTAGGATCCATATTTATAAACAATAGTGTTTCTGTTAAAGAAACACATGATCTCTTAGGATTTGAAATTGATTCAGTTAAGGATCACCGGATCTCTTGGGATTCGCATAACTGTCTTGTTGACTTGCTGACTTGTAACAATTGTATTATTTATATACAAGTGATTGGATTCCGCAGGAATATTGTCTTCCGTAGGTAATTGTTCTTTCGCAGGAATCTTGTTGTTCAGCAGGAACTTGTTCTTCCGCAGGAGTCTTCACTTGGAACTCTCACTTCACTCCAGTTGATTGTTCATCCGCAGATGATCTTCGGATGTTTGATACTTGTAAGTAACATATCTACGGAAGAACAAAATGTTCATCCGTAGATGTTTCTCACACTTGGTCAATTTTTTCAGAAATTTACCAATTATAATGTTTTACCTACAAACATACATAAATCAACACACATATATATGTGTTAACCTATACATTTAATGCATACACAATAATGAATTATAAACATTCATTACATATATTAATTCAAGTACTAATCCTATAAAAATGGACTAGATCTACTGATCCTAGACCTAACAATACTCCCCTTAGGCTTAGATACTTGTAATCATCTCTTCAAAACTAAAAGCTCCTTTAATCTTGAAACCATTTTCTTGTTGAAATAAGATACTGCATCCTTTTGATCATCGTATTTGTACTTGATCTCCATTCTGCATATCCTTTGAAGTGTCTCAAAATTCAGACCCAATACATCTTCTGCTGTTGTGAGAGTTTCCACAACACATTGATTGTTGACAATTTCTAGCCATCTTCTTCTAAAATTCTCAGTTCTGATATATCTTCAATGTTGGCTCCCTTTAGCATCCCGGCATTATACCTTCTTCTCTTGTATGCTTTAGCATGTATCTTATCCACTACTTGAATCAAATGAATGTATAAGCATAAATCATTCTATGCTTTTTCATCAGACAACTTTGGGAAGAATTTAT
This sequence comes from Flaveria trinervia, assembly GCA_025506515.1. Classification (NCBI taxonomy): domain Eukaryota; kingdom Viridiplantae; phylum Streptophyta; class Magnoliopsida; order Asterales; family Asteraceae; genus Flaveria; species Flaveria trinervia. The sequence goes on from CM046444.1 coordinate 91,624,111, forward strand.
CATGTAAGAATGATGTGAAGCTTGGATGGAGCAGTTTGATTTCTAATGGGTTGAAGATTCTTATCTTCTTACCTTTCTTTCCATTACCATTCTCAATAGCACCATTTCTTTTGTTTTCTCAACATCCCCACTCAGTTATGGGAATAGTGTATTGATTTCCTATAATAACTTTGATGGCTGCTATTTTCCTCTTAGTATAACCAACTCTCCTTAAGAATTCATCTTCAACTAATGTGGAGGAGTTGGTGCTTGATCTTTTCTTCCTTTCTAATCTTCTTTTGTGCTCATCATCCTCTTTTTTTGCTTCGTTAATCACATCATCTTTGAATTTTATCTTTAACTTCCCCACCAACACAGAGAAATCTTTTCCCCTTGAGTGAATTGGATAGTTAGACATTATTAGACTTTGCAGATGCTTGATATCTCTCTCATGAAGGCCCAACAATGCTTCTGTATCATGGGAGTACTGATTCTTCCGAATGTTCTTTTGATAATTGCACAATCCCAGTCTGGATCATATTTCCAGGCCATAATCCTGTTTTCTTCCATAGAACTGGGAGTTGTGATGTGATCATGTAGCTCTATCAGTGTTGGTTTTTGTTCATTAATTTCTCTAACAGTTGTGCATAGAGGCCACAATTTACCGGGAATAATTGCCCTAGGCTCTCTTTTCAGCTCATCTTTGTCTTTGTGCTGATCTTTGGATTCAATAGTTATAGGATCAACAGAAAGTTTGCTTTGTTGCTCATAGGATGGATTTGGAGCTTTAGTTTTGAACCTTACTCCTGTGTCAAGCTCAACTGACATAACATGTTCCATCATTCTTCTTAGCTCACCAACATTTCTTCCTTTAAGCTCATGTGCCTTGTAGTTGTGACCCTGTAGCCAACATACCATATTGTACTTGCTAATTTTTGTAGTATCGTAGTGTCCAAGATCTTTCTTGATTTTCTGAATAGTTTGAAAAGTATTGAATGCTTCATGGTCACAATTTGGAATTATAAATCTGGAAAGCTTGTACTCTTTTAGTATGTTCTTCATTTTAGTCATATTCATCCTTTCAACATTGTCATATGGAAATCCATGGTTGATAAGGGTCATAAACATAGTTGACTCGGACCTTTCTTCCAATATGTCTTTTGTTGTCAGAAGATCATCATCCATTAAGTCTTCTTGATCTTTGTTAGGCACCTCTTCAATCAGTTCTTTCCATTCAGCATCACTCTCAGCTTCTCAATAGTAGCTTGTTTTGATGTTGAGACATCCATAGAAGGAGTGTGCTCTGAAGATGTATGCCTTGACCTTTTAGGAGAATCTTTAACATTGATTACTTGTTTCTTTGTGGTACCCAAATACTTCCTCTTCCTTGGGTATAGAATTAGTGGCTTGGAAGATTCAGTAGGTACCTTTTGTTGGCTTGATTCAAGAGCACATTTTTCATTTTCAGCTAATCAATCTCTTCTTTTTTTCTTCTCAACAGAGCTGATTGATCATAGAGAGACTCATTCATTTGATCAAACTTCAGCCTTAACTTCTCATTTTCATTCTTCTCTTTCTCTATTGATTCTTTGAGCTTAGAATCTTGTTGAAGTAGGGCATCAATCACTTCATTATTACACTGGGCATCTTCTCTTAAGCTTTTCATCCTTGCTTCTAGCTATATTAGCATATCATCCTTTTATGCTATTATCCCTTTCAGTTCTTTAATTCTTTGTTTTCTACAGTTTGACTTCACTACAAGCTTTTTGTATTCAGCCACCAGATAGCTCTTACTTACTGGGATGTCATTGTCACTTAGATCATTTTCATGGTAAGCAGTTACTTCCTCATATTTTTCTTCTTCACTCCTTTCTTCTTATTTGTCAACAATCTCATCTTTAAGATCTTCAGTATGAGTAACCACACTTGCTGAGCTCGAGCTTTTTCTTTTGATTGATCATGCTTATCATGATGAGGTTCTTCAAAGTTGGAGAATGACAATGGGATGGTGCTTGCTTGAGAGATCAATTCAGTCTCACCAGAGTGAACTGAGTGTACATAATGAGTAATAGAAATGGGTTCAATATGTACACTCTCAGATAATTGATGAGAAAGTGAAGAGATGGGCTGAGTGTTTTGAGTTGATGTGGGAGATTGTTGAGAGAGTGAATGGGTGAAATAGGCTTAGTGTTTTGACTTGTAGGAGAAGGGGTTGTGGAGACTAAAGTTGATGTGTATGGGTGATAGATTTGGTGAGTGTGTGGCTTGTACAGAATTGGTTGGAGAATCCTCTTGTTGATCTTCCCACACAAGCTTTTGGGGAATGTTTGCAGTAGCATCAACCACATGAGCAAACATGGGCATGTCTCCTCCTTCATACCTTCCACTGATCTTGTTCAAGACAGACCTACTCAAATGAGCTTGCACCAGCACATCTCCATCTCTTTCTAATCTAGGCAATTCACCATTGATTATCAGTTGTAGGAACCTTGGAAACATGAACATTTTGTCATCCTTTTGAACTTTGATGTGGTCACTCAAACAGTTGAAGATGTACTTTGACTAGTTGTATATTCTTCCTTCAAAGATGTGTTAGATCAAGAAGAAGGCTGGTGCAACCAAAACCAAATCACTTAGATAATTTTGGTGCTACATGCAAAGGCTTCCGAAGCTTAGCATTGAACTTCCAAAGGTTGTAGAGTACTTCTTAAGATAAAGTGAAAGATCAGCTTCTGAAGACAGAACTCTACTTCCGAAGCCAAGAGCATGCTTCCGAAGGTTGAGTCTTAGAAGAGCAATCAGAAGACTACTTCTGAAGTATGAAGAAAAGAAGTTCCCAAGCCTTAGAAGTAGCACTCTCTTCCGAAGTATAAGTGGCTTCGGAAGTACTTGTTCTTCTGAAGCCATTTAACCTTCAAAAGACACTGCTATGAACCAGTGGACATAAGTATGTCCTCTAACACTCCGCTGCAGACCTCTGATACTGCATGGCGTTTTCTCAAAGAGCCATGCAGTTGACCATACTTTATTCCACTGTTTACCTTTCTATGATAGTACATGTTACCATCTTTAGTTGGTGACAAAAGGTAAGTCAGGGACATGTCCTGACTACCAAATCTCAGATAAGACTTTATCCGAGATACCTTAAACTATAGTCTTGTAGTATAGGCTTTAGTTATAGGATCCCAGTTGGTATCAAAGTATATCCGCTGTAGGTAGTATTATATATAGTTTCTCATTGTAACTCGAAAAGATAAGCTTGTAAGAGTCTTGTAATATTTTAGTTGAGAAGCATATATGAAAGTACCTTGAAAATGACTTTCTATGTTCTTTATTACTTACTATATTGTGATAAACTCTTATTGACTCTACCTTCATCTGAGTGTTGTTCAAGGTGAGTTTGAGAGAAAAACTAAGTGTTATGTGGCTCTTAACCGATCCTGCAATTGGTATCAGAGCTTCTTAGCTCTTGATTGCGTGATCTAACCATCCAAATCAACCTATTTTTCACTCCTCCCTACAACTCACTCACTCAAAATGGCCCTTAACAAGTCTGAAGTAGAGATGGGAACCATGACAAAGGCTCCTATAATTACTCCTGACAATTTTAGGTCTTGGAGCAGAAGAATGGAGGGCTTCATCAAATACCAAGACAACAAGATGTGGAATTCCATTGTCAATGGCCCGTATAAGCCAAAGGTGGCATCACCTAGTGGAAATGGTGCCATGATTGAAAAGGCTGTTGAAGACTATTATGACGAAGACCGAAAGAAGATAGACATCGACAACGATGCTATGAAAACTCTCATGACTGCAATACCAAACTCCATCATGGTGGGGTTGAGCATTGTAAGTCTGCAAAGGATTGTTTGATGCTCTTGCTCAGATGTACTCAAGCTCCAACGACTCAAAGAAGGACTCACTGAAGCAACAGTTTGAGAACTTCACCTGTATTGCTGGAGAGACCCTCAGCCCATAGTATTTCAGGTATATGGATCTTGTCTCCTCTCTTCAGTCTGTGAAGATCACTCCTGAACTCAGAGATCTCACTAGAAAGTTCATGAGTGCTCTTCCAAACGAGTGGACATTTTACTGTGTCTCTATCAAGAGGACAGAGAATTTGAACACTCTCACTATGACTGAACTTTATGGCATCCTTGATGGATATCGTTTAGAGATGGAAAGTAGGAAGGTCCACCAAGCAAGCCGTCCTCTAAGTCTTCCTGCTAGCAACGCTTTAATGGTTGCAGAAGGCTCAGCACCCCCACAACCTCAGCACTACCAGACTTACCAGCAGCCATCCTGCTTTTCTAGACCTTACATCACTTTTCCTAAGACTCCAAGGTCTCAATAGGCTCAACACAATTCCTTCCAGGAAAGTTGTGCCTTTGTCTCAGGAAGTGGACACTCCGGTGATTTTCAATACTGTTTTGATGATCTAGAGTGTTTCAATCCAGATGATGTAGAGTATGTGAACATTGTCCAACAGATGTCTCTTTTAACTTATAGAGCGAAGAAGTTCTTTAAGAGAACTGGAAGGCAATCCCTCAAAACCCAACTACAAGCAGGTTTGGGTTTGACAAGACCAAAGCAAAGTGTTACAACTATAACCAACTAGGTCACTTTGCAAGGAATGTGTTGGACCAAAAGAACCAATGAGCCAAGATCAGAAAACCTCTAAGTCCCACATGATATCACAACAACTGCTGAAGGCTTCATCAGCAGTTCGACAAGTGCTGAAAACTCCAACAGCTGAAGATCAAGTGCTAAAGACTTCAACAACTGAAGACTAAAGTGCTGAAGCTCAACAGCTGAAGAACACAAGTGCTGAAGCTGAACAGCTGAAGAACACAAGTGCTGAAGCTGAACAGCTGAAGAACACAAGTGCTGAAGCTGAAGATCAAAGTACTGAAGTACAACAGCTGAAGAGTCTACAAGTGCCGAAGATCAACAACTGGTGTACAAAGTCTGAAGACAAAGACTAAAGACATCAGCTGATGATATCTACTGAAGTCATCAGCTGATGAAACGTCTGAAGTTCAAGTCTGAAGACCAAGTACTGAAGTTTCAGTAGTTTGTCACAATAGCTGAAGAGTACTTCTTCAATAGTTATGATATCAGTAGTTTTATATTTTTACTTTCAGTAGTTTTGTAAAACGACTAAAGAGCTTGTTCTTCAGTCGTTGTAGTATCAGTAGTTTTATGTTTTTCAGTAGTTATAGTAACTGATAACACTTAGTATTTTTGTAAGAAGATGTCAGCTGTTTTGACATCTTCAGTAGTTGTGTTTCAGTTGGAATAATTCTGTTAGATGTCACTATCAAGTGACATCAGCAGACGTCACATCTCTTATATAAGAGGCGTCGACCTAATTGTAAGTGTGACATTCCGTTACCACGAAAGAGAATATTGAATGAAATATATTTGCAGAATTCTCTCTATCTATAACCGTTTTTGTTCTTCATTGAATATCTTTTCGTTCTTGTGAATTGGTTAATTCATTGTTAGATTTCCGCCGCTATACTCTCTAATCAATCAAACGTAGATCACTGATCCTAACACTCAAAGAAGCTGCCCGAATGCTAAAGCCCAAGCACAGGGAACCCACAGCTTCCTCCATCAGAACCAAAGTCCCCACTAAACCAAACCCAAAACAGCTATTCAGGGAGATGAGTCCCTTGAAGATGCTCCTGCACCACCAACGCAGGATATACTTGCTGGCTTAAACCCCCCAGCAGTATCAGAGACTCTACCAACCATAGCCGCTCAGGATTCCTCTCAAAAGGAGCCTGCAGCCACCACACAAGGGGTACCCACATATCTGGGATCTTCCTCACTTGAGGAGATTGCCATTGAAGAGCACCATCCTCCCCAGGTGCACACTGCTTCTACCCCATCTCCCCATGCAACCACCCCCCAAAGTCCAACCATAATTAATGCCATATGTGCTGACTTAGTTGCATGCCTCTCCTCCTCCCCAAAAACCACCAACAAAGGGGAGAACCACAGACATTGAGGACGAGGATCAACATGTTTCTGACAACCCACAGCATCGGGGTTTACAAATTCTATCTCCTGGTGTAGATAGGGAGATTAGAATATCTAGTGAGGCTGCCACCTCTTCTGAATCAGCACATGATCAGAATGAGGCTGCTAACATTGCTAAGACCTCACTAGAGGCAACAGCTGATGAAGGACATAGTCCTGAGGCTGGAAGTCCCCAGTTCCAAGAAAAAGGGGCACATGCTAAAACTGGTCTACACCTAGTGCATGTAAATCCTGCTACAAGCAGGAGGTCAGGTGATTCAGCTTCTGCTGATGATGACCTAGGCTTTTTCTATGACGTTCTAGCCCACAACACCATCCTGGAGGCTGAGGTAAGCAGACTACAAGAACTGCTTGCCAAGAAGTCTCAGGATGTAAGTCCATCTGCCCCCACCAACCCACAGATGGCACCTTCCTTTGAAGGTTCCCCAAACACTTACCCTCTCACTCCACTGAGCCTCCAGCTTCTACTTTTGGCACTATCTCTCCGGGACAGAACCCCCCAGAGCAGATGGTTGCTGTATTCCAACAATCCCTCCCTCTCATCACTCCCATCATCAATGACATTGTTTATAAAGCCATTGATGAGAGGATTTCCTCAAGTCTACAACCACTCATTGATGAGCTGTGCACAAGAAACTTTCTGCGGTACAAACCCCTGTCTCCAATGCATCCAAAAAGGGGGAGAGTACTGCAGTGAAAGAAAAGAAGAGAAAAAGAACTGAGGATGAGAAGGCACAAGAGAAAACCCAGGAGTTGGAAAAAGAAAAGCAACAACAACTGATCACTTACAAAAGAAAGAAAAGTGCTGGTGATCAAACTAATACTGAAGAAAAATCCTTGGAAGAGCTGGTAAAAGATGCAGATGACACACACAGCCGATCCATGGACAAAATCATTGAGCAGCTCTTCAAGCAAGGCTTTGATACAGCCACATTAGATAGTGAGATCAGGAAGTTGGAAGTAGAGGAAATTCAAACCAGATGGGCTGGGTATGATGTGCTGGAGAAAGAGAGATTGGAGATCATGATTCGATTCATTGCCAAATATTTAGGAAGATCACTGATGGAGATTCGTTCATGGACCAGAGACAGCATTCTGGCTATAGCCACCAGAATCTGTTTGTCTGAGCAATTTCATAAGGGGATTATCATTGAAGCACTTGATGAGGCTGGGGCTGGAAAAAGGTTTGAAATGGCAAGACTTACAAAGGCCAAACTCACAACCAAAATGCTTGAACAACCTTCCTTATCATCCACTCAAAAACAGCCTACCCCTCAAATCTCCAAACCAATCTCAAAACCCAAATCCAAACATCCTCAATCTTCAAAACCAATTCCTTTACCAACCCAACCATCATCCAGTGATGCACCTAGAAGGAGGAGAAGGGTGCTGAGGATAGAAGAAGATGAAGAAGAAGAGGATGAAGATGATAGTCTGCCACTCTCTGCTGTTCTAAGGCTACCAGAACCCAGGAGTCAACCCATGATCACACCTGACTCTCAAAGGGAAACGGTTAGAGTCAAAATAGAAGATGAAGAACAGCAGAAGCAGCACGATGAGCAACTACTGAAGATGGTTGACAAGGAATTTCCTCAGTCATCATCTATACAAGCCATGAAAGGGCATGCTCAGAGGCTGTACACTCTTAGACACACATTTCAGTATCAGAAGGAGAGAGTGAGAGTATGGCCAGACCCCAAAGTGAGTTCTAGGATCCACAAAAGATCCATTCCTCATAGATACAATGGCCAGGTTAGAAAAACAATAGACTCTACCATCATGTTGGCCATTGTAGTCTCACCATGGGAAATAATTGATGAATTCAAGAAGGCTCATCAATCAAAAATGACCCCTCAAGCCTTACTAGAAAACAAGATGATCAAAAAGGGGTTATTATATAAAAAGCTTGAAGACATCAAGAAGAATGAGCTCCAGTTACTCCTTGAAGGCACTCATCCTGATGAATTTGTTTATAGGGAGGTAACTACTGTGGAGTTGAAAAATGGCAGGACTGTAAAGTACTTATCTGAGTACTATGGTCCAGAGTTCTTCTTTGAAGGAGGAGTAGAAGAACTCTCCAAGGAGGAACAAGTTGTTCTCCTTGAGGCCTATGTTCGAGAGTCATAAAGACTCATAATGGGGAAGTAAATCTCATGAATGGGATAACAACTCTGTGTCCAGTTCCCCAAAACAGAGTTCCCATTCATACCTTGCCAAACAGATCTCTGAGATTTCTTCCCAGGCCAGTGCTAATATGGGTCATCTTCTCTACTGATCAAGAAGAAAAAAGACCAACCATTTTGCCAACAATAAGTGGGAAAATAAATCAATTAGAGGTTTTGGCTGCATTGGTTCAGGGGGAGTTTGTTGGACCAAAAGAACCAATGAGCCAAGATCAGAAAACCTCTAAGTCCCATATGATATCACAACAACTGCTGAAGGCTTCATCAGCAGTTCGACAAGTGCTCAAAACTCCAACAGCTGAAGATCAAGTGCTGAAGACTTCAACAGCTGAAGACTAAAGTGCTGAAGCTCAACAGCTGAAGAACACAAGTGCTGAAGCTGAACAGCTAAAGAACACAAGTGCTGAAGCTGAACAGCTGAAGAACACAAGTGCTGAAGCTGAAGATCAAAGTACTGAAGTACAACAGCTGAAGAGTCTACAAGTGCCGAAGATCAACAACTGGTGTACAAAGTCTGAAGACAAAGACTGAAGACATCAGCTGATGATATCTACTGAAGTCATCAGCTGATGAAACGTCTGAAGTTCAAGTCTGAAAACCAAGTACTGAAGTTTCAGTAGTTTGTCACAACAGCTGAAGAGTACTTCTTCAGTAGTTGTGATATCAGTAGTTTTATGTTTTTACTTTCAGTAGTTTTGTAAAACGACTGAAGAGATTGTTCTTCAGTAGTTGTAGTATCAGTAGTTTTATGTTTTTCAGTAGTTATAGTAACTGATAACACTTAGTATTTTTGTAAGAAGATGTCAGCTGTTTTGACATCTTCAGTAGTTGTGTTTCAGTTGGAATAATTCTGTTAGATGTCACTATCAAGTGACATCAGCAGACGTCACATCTCTTATATAAGAGGTGTCGACCTAATTGTAAGTGTGACATTCCGTTACCACGAAAGAGAATATTGAATGAAATATATTTGCAGAATTCTCTCTATCTATAACCGTTTTTGTTCTTCATTGAATATCTTTTCGTTCTTGTGAATTGGTTAATTCATTGTTAGATTTCCGCTGCTATACTCTCTAATCAATCAAACGTAGATCACTGATCCTAACAGAATGCAAGGCTCTTAAGACCAATCCAGGAACCCCACAGGCCTCCACACATCCCTTAACCTCAAAGCCCACTGGGAAGTTAACTGAAACAGCTGTAATGGCTCAAGAAGTTGACTGGAGCTTCATGGTACAGGATGTGACTCCTGCTCAAGCTCTTATGGCAGAAACAGATGATACTCAGGTATATGAACATCTCTACACTCCAGCCTGTATAGCTAAAGTTAAACTTTATCAGGATTACAATATGGAAATCAGATATGATGTTGAGTCTTTAAATATTTTAAAATCTAATTTTAAGATAGCTGAATCTGACTATCAAAAGAAAATTGAGGAGTTAGAGAAAACTGTGTCTCTTTTAAAACATGAACACACCAACTACAAGACTCAAATCAAGGATTTGATATCCAAATTGTCTGAGGCTCAAGCACAGCTTGTCAGTGCTGACGCTCAGGCCATGAAGCATGCTATTTCTAAGTTGAACTTCCAAGCTATTCTTGCATTATCCTTCCACTCCAAACTCGGTTATCAGAACAAAGGAGGGTTAGGAACCAATGAAATTGCTCCACCACACTCTTATGAGTCTATTAGACAACCTAGATGTGACACTGAGGAGCAAGAGGTTCCAACTACTGACCCTTCCTCACTAGAGTTGAAGGATGAAGCAACAATAGTGGCCAACACAGGAAAGAAACGAGTAGAAGTACCCATCTCCTCCTGTGAAGATCAAATCCTAACCACTAAGGCTAGAAGAAGCAGAGCTAAAGCTGCTAGAAAAACTGCCAAGAAAGTGGCTGAGTCTAAGTTGAAGATTGACCCAAAGCAAAAAGATGTCTTTATCTCAGCTGGATTCCAAGTGTTAGGTACTTCTAATTCAGAAAAGGAGTGTAATACCAGCACTCCTGTCCTGCCAAAGGATCAGAAGTTGAAGGGAAAGGTCACTGATGAAGAGAAGAAGCCCAAGAAACAGCAACCTTCACAGTTCCAAAAGACTAACATTGCATGCATAATGTGTGGTCTGCACAACCATATGGCAAAAGATTGTTACTACAATCTTGCATGCACACATTATGCAAATAATGTTAGGAAAGAAGGAGTCAGGGAAGGTTTCACATTTGGACCTTTTCAAATAGTTCAAGTGATGAAGAAGGGAAAGTTGGTTTCCGAAGCAAGGTTGCTTTCGAAAGAAACCGTTTCTTCCGAAGGGAAAATGGCCTCGGAAGCAAATGCTACTAAAGTTCGGAAGAACAAGAAGATTCCCTTGAAACCATCCAGAAGAAGATTGCTTCGGAAAAAAGGCCGTGAAGACCTCTTCCGAAAAGAAAGAAGCTTCGGAAGAAGGCAATGCTGCAAAAGCCTCTATAGGCTTATCCTCCAAGATCGACCAAAGGATGGACTGGAAAATCAAGGAAGATGCTGCAACCCAAAGCTCTTCTTCAAAGACATCTATTGAAACCCCATGCATATCTTTTGGTTCAATTATGTCATTATTCTTGGAAGAACCCAAGACCAACAAGGCTTGGGCTTCCAATCAGAACTAACAATCTCATCTTATATGCATGGATATCCATATGATAAGAACAAAAATGTCTGGATTATGAACAATGGATGCTCCAGGCACATGACAGGGAACATATCTCTCCTTCAACTGTTTCAACAGTATGATGGAGGTCCTGTCCAATTTGGAGGTGAGGCCGGAGGATATATTTCTGGCAGAGGGAGTATATCTAATGGTAAGTTAAAAGTTGACAATGTTAACTTTGTCAAAATACTTGAACACAATTTGTTAAGTGTTTCTCAATTCTATGATCAAAGCACCAGATGCATTTCATAGAACATGAGTGCATTATCCTCAGACCAGGGATGACCATTTCTTCGGAATTGGTGCTTCTTAGATCTCCCAGGAAAGGGGAGATGTACAAGCTGGATATGAACAATGCTTCCCCAATGGGTGAAGTATCATGCTTTCTTTCCAAAACTGATAGTGATGAGTCAAGATTGTGGCATAAACGTATGTGTCATGTAAATTTTAAGACAATGAATAAATTGGCTAAAAATAACTTGGTACATGGCTTGCCTAAAAAGGAGTTTTTTTGCAAAGATAACTGTGTTGCATGCCTGAAAGGGAAGCAACACAGGACCTCTCATAAATCCAAATGTGTTAACTCTATCACTACTCCATTACACTTATTGCACATGGATCTTTTTGGTCCCACATGTATAATAAGCATCGGAAGGAAATCGAACTGCCTTGTGATAGTTGATGATCTTACAAGATTCACATGGGTATTCTTTTTAAGAACTAAAGATGAAACTGCTGAAATATTAAAATCTTTTATTCTTAAAATAGAAAATCAAATTGATCACAAGGTTAAAATTATTAGAGGTGATCAAGGGACTGAGTTTAAGAACTTCATTCTTGACTATTCTGTAACTCAAAAGGGATTGCCAGACAATAAAGTGCTCCCAGAACTCCTCAACAAAATGGTGTTGCTGAGAGGAGAAACCGGGCACTTATTGAGGCTGCTCAAACTATGTTAGCTGATTCAAAACTACCTCTTACATTCTGGGCAGAGGTAGTTAGCAAGACATGCTATGTGCAGAACAAAGTTCTTGTAGTTAAGCCACATGGAAAAAACCCTTATGTGCTATGGAACAAAAGGCCACCATTCATTGGCTTTCTAAGGTCCTTTGGCAGTAGGTGTACCATACTTAACACAAAAGACAATTTAGCAAAATTTGCTAAAAAGTCGGATGATGCTATCTTTGTTGGATACTCTTCTAGCTCCAAAGCTTATAGAGTATACAACATTGAGAATCAACAATTTGAGGTGTCATCTAATATAGTTGTTAATGAGCACACTCTTTGTGTTAGGGGGAATGGCCCTGATCATATCTTTGATTTAGAATTGTTTCCAAACTATTCTAAACCATCTTGTGAGAATGTTTCAGCTGTAACAGGTGCTAAAAATGATGCTGATACTACTGTTGATGATCAACTATTTGAGCTACCCAGACCTCTTCCAAATTCTCCAAAAGATGCAATAAATGAAGCTTCCACCATTCACAAAACGGACAGCTTACCATATCAAGGAATTGTGAAGCTTCAACAAGTGAATCACTTGCTGATCCTCAAAACTCATCAGGTGATCCACCACAACACCAGGCAGAAGAAAGTAGTGTTTTGATGGAAGAAGCAATTGTTAATACTACTTCTCAGCCAATGATTGATGATGTTTCTCATTCATTCAACAGTCCTCATTGAATGACTTTGAAACAATAGCTGGACAGAGTGTACCAATCCCTAAGCAGAACATGTCCAATCTGGATCTATCTCTGCAACTGGAAGTGATTCCTCGTCTTAGGATTCATAACACTCATCCAACTAAGAACATTATAGGGGATGTCTCTGAAGGTGTAAGAACAAGAGGGCAGACTCATCATGGGAATGTCTGCTTGTACTCATGCTTTTTATCCCAGATGGAACCCAAGAAGGTGGAAGATTCCTTTAAAGATAGTAGCTGGCTTGAATCGATGCAAGAGGAGATGCTTCAATTCAAGAGACAGAAGGTATGGAACCTATGTCTGCTACCATCTGGTTAAGTACCCATAGGCATTAAATGGGTATTCAGAAACAAGAGAGATGATAGAGGCTTGATCATCAAGAACAAAGCTAGACTTATAGTTCAAGGATACACCCAAGAGGAAGGAATCGATTATACTGATGTCTTTGTACCTGTTGCAAGACTTGAGGCAGTTAGGATCTTCCTTGCTTATGCTGCATCCAAGGACTTCACTGTATACCAGCTTGATGTCAAGTGTGCATTTCTATATGGGGTATAGATAGGGAAGTCTATGTGTGCCAACCTCTATGATTTGAAGACCCACAACACCCCAACTATGTGTGCAAATTGGATAAAGCTCTATATGGGCTGCACCAAGCACCTAGGCTGTGGTATGAGACTTTGTCTCAGTTTCTTTAGAAGAATGGCTACACTAAAGGTACCATTGACAAGACACTCTTCATTAGAAAGTCTGGAAATGACATTTTGCTTGTTCAATTCTATGTCGATGACATCATATTTGGTTCTTCAAATGACCAAATGTGTAAGGACTTTGAAAGCATTATCAAGAAAAATTTAGAGATGAGTTCCATGGGAAAAATGGACTTTTTACTTGGAATTCAGGTGAAGCAAATGAAAGAAGGGTTTTTCATTAATCAATCTAAGTATGTTTCTGACATCTTAGAAAGATTTGAGATGAAAGATTGTAAGCCTGCCAAGACACCCATACCCAAAAACCATAATCTTTGTCCTGACCTTGAGGGGGAGGATACTGATCAACATCAGTATAGGGCAATTATTGGTTCTCTGATGTATCTCATAGGCGGTAGACTTGATATCATGTTTGCTACCTGCATCTGTGCAAGATATCAGGCTGCTCCAAAGGTGTCTCATCTAGCTGCTGTTAAGAGAATCCTCAGATACCTCAAAGGAGCACCGAAACTAGGTCTCTGGTATCCCAGAAACAAGGATTTCAATCTCTATGGATACTCTGACAGTGACTATGGCGGCTGCAACATTGACAAGAAATCCACATCAAGAGGATGTCAATTTCTTGGTGGAAGGATCATCTCATGGCAATGCAAGAAGCAATCTTGTGTCTCTACATCAACTGTTGAAGTTGAATACATTGCTGCTGCTAGCTGTTGTGCTCCATCAGAATCAGATGGTAGACTATGGATTCAACTTTATGAGTACTCCGATCCATACTGACAACAATAGTGCTATCTCCATTACTGAAAATCCGGTGAAGCATTCCAAGACAAAGCATATTGATATTAGGTACCATTTTATTAGAGATATTCATGAGAAAAATCTAATTAAACTAATCAAAGTTGATTCAAATGAACAATATGCTGATTTGTTCACCAAAGCTTTTGATGAACAAAGATTTAAGTATCTCATAACAGCTATTGGGATGATAAAAATTGATTAGATTACCTCTTTTGAAAACTTTTTAATATGTAATGTTCTATGTCAATACAATTTAAGCCCTGTTATAGAATGTCTCTCTGAAATTTTCAAGTATAAATTTCGTCCGAAGAGAAATTAACCCTCTGAAGCTATTTTCATATCTTCCGAAGCAAAATTTCTCAAAGGATAATTTTCTTCTCGGAAGAGTTTTTAGTCTCAGAAGAAGTGATTGATCTCATATCAGATCTACTTCCGAGGCTTATACACACTCTCCATTCGGAAAGCAATCCTAATCTTCGGAAGCAAAATCTTTGCTTCGGAAGTAAGAATTGCCTTCGGAAGACAAATTACCTTTGGAAATGTTTTATATTCGGAAGAGAGATTTTACTATGTAACTAAAATCTCTTGGGCCCCACACTGTAAAAAGCAAAGATTTTGTTAATGATGTCGGATTATTTAATTGATTTTAACCTTACCGCCACTGTCATTTCTTCCACTAAAACATCACATCACCTTATCCTAACCACCATTACTGCCTTCCCACCCTCTTTTAAATTATCCCGACTATTCAATTTCATCTTCTTACTTAAAATTTTAACTGCCCTAGAAATTTTCTCCACTCCAACTTTACCCAAGCTCAAATTCATCCTCATTCACCTTTCTCCAATGGCACTCAACCCTCAGCACAACCAAGTCGCACTTCTTGATTCTTCAAGAGATGCTGACTTCTCTGAAATCATCTCCTTTCTCACCTAATTGTCTCTCTACACACCCTTACCGTTAACCCCACTGTTTACTCCAATCAAATGGCCGAATTTTGGGAAAATAGTCAAGTCGAAACCCTAAACGGGATTCGTGTACTAAGGTCCAGCATTTGTGGACAAGAGTTGGTCATTACTAAACAACTTATCGGGGAGCATCTCGAGCTTCATGATGAAGGAGCTCCTACTGAATTCCCAAAAGAAGATTTAGACAACACTTATATCCTCATGGGATATGGTGGAGACGTGAGCAGGTCGACAGTTTACAAGTACAACTTCTCCTACAATTGGAAGTTCCTCCTGCATGTTGTTCTCCACTGTCTGCCCAACAAATCTAGGTATGGGATCAAATCCCTTATGAACTAGGATGCTTAGTTCATGGACTGGTGAGAGGCCTCCGCTTCAATTACTCAAGATTTGTGTTCATCAATCTCATTGGGAATCTTCAAAGGGAGACATTCTTGATATATCCCTGATTCATTCAACACATAATCAACTGTGAGTTAGAACAGAGTATGCTTGTCTGTGCAGCTGCTCTGACTGTCCCTCACATGAGGCCTACCATCTTCAAGACCTTGAAGAAGGTGTCCACCAACTTCACTAGAAAGTACACTTCTCTACTTCCAGGTATGATTGAGCGCATAGCTCCCCCTGACATCCCTGTTCACCCCACAGGTGATGAACCCACACCAGCAACCACCTCCACAATGCCAACACTACCTTCTCTACCTATCACCATCACATAACAGAGATGCCCTAAACAAACCCTTGTTCAATCTACTTTGATTGAGCAAGCACCTCCTATTCAATCCAAAAAGACTAGAGTGGAAACATGGGCTCTCACTTAGTTTGAGGTCTCACTATCCTTCTCATTCGACCTCATTTTGGGTTTTGAGTCTCCTCAATCTCAAACCCATGAGCCTGACACCCAAACCAACAGCCCTCAGGATGAGTATCTACACTCTTCTAAGCAGCCAACAACGGACAGCCTCACCAAAGGCTCAATGCCTGTAGACATTGACCAAGGTCCCGGGTCAGCAGGCTTACCATCCCTATCCTTCACTGACCTTCTTTTTAAAACTGATGAAGAGATAACATCTCTCCATGACAATGAAATTGATCTACAACACCCTCTCCCAGATCAACAGAGCCAGAGAGATCCCTTATTTCTAGCCCCCATCAGCAGCCCACAACTGAAGTGAGTCCCACTGATATGGAGGGGACTCATACAGATTCAACTGCCATTACAGAAGGTGCCTCAATGGACCCTATGGACAGTGGTAACATATCTGAGACTGAATCTATGGCAACCATGCCATTTGATACTCTAAAAGAGACATCATTCAACAAGGGAAACCAGGGCGCCAAGAAACCACATCTGGTGGTGAGGCTGAACATACTAGGTATGTTACCTCATCTCCCCATGATTCTTCAAAAGAAGATGAGGGAAGCATGCAACTCCTCATAAAAGACCTTCTGTCTAAGGTCTCAAACCTTGAATCCTTGGTTAGGACTTTAGAAGAAAGGTCCGCCACTCAGCAACTTGAGATTGACAATCTCAAGGCTCAACTAGCTGAGAAACAGACCGAGAGATCTGTTAGGCATGTACCTATTCAGGTCTCATTGACTTCTTCCTCTATCTCATCTAGCTCTCAAGATGATGCTACCAAAAAGGGGGAGAATGTTTAGAGACAAACACTTGAGGACCCACAGATTCATACTTCAACCTCAACATCTTTTACTCCTGTCATCATTTTGTCTGAGTCATCTCAAGTTGTACTTCAAATCGACCCAAAGATGCTCAGAGATCTCTATAGACTCTTCACCAAGTTTCTATTGAGATCCTCTACTGATCAGACAAGCCCAGATGCTGCAATGATTTACTTTGGAGCTGAAGAGCTTTAGAGGCTAACTGCACCTTCTACCACTGTGAAAGAAGTTGGTCAACCTAAGGTCCACATGGAACCTAAGATTCATTTCGAAGGGGAAATGGGGACTGATGGCTCAGCAACTGAAACAACCAGGATAGAATCTGCATTTCCTCAAACTTCCAAAGCTGAAGTTAAAGCCTCGGAAGAACAAGCTGAGTCTTCCGAAGCTGAAATGGAAGCTGCGGAAGGACTGTTCAAGATGTCCGAGGAACTGATCATCACATATGCAATCCTAGAAATGGTATTTGAGGTGAACAGTGAGGACTTTCTAAAACTACCTCTATCCCAGACACCCTCTCTGTCTCTCTCACAATTAGAATCCACTCTCCAAGAACGACCATAATCAGGCTCTTCAAACGATAACAAAGGGAAAAAGGAAGATGATTGCGGAAGAGCTTCAGGATGAAGAGAAGGTTGAGAAATTAAAGAAGAAAGGAAGACTTCCAACTGAGAAGTTGCTAGCTGCTAGTACAAAAGCAGTTGCAACCAATCAGGAGGTTGTCAATAATAAAAGAGAGAAGAGATAATTGATCAGCTCATCCAATTGGGAGCTACCAATGAAGAAACACTCCTACTACCACTAGAGGAGTTGGTGGAACTGGAAAAGGCAACTAGACTACAACTTGAGAAACAACAAGAAGCAACCAGGTTGGCCTTAGAGAAAGAGAAAGAAGAAGAACAAAAGGAGGCTGACTTGCAGTAGAGGAGAGATAGGATAGAGTTCCTAATCTCCAGAGGTTTCAATCTTCAAGAACTCTTTCCACATGATAATGAAACAATCCTTTGGCTCTACAACAAAGAGCAAGATCAAATGGAGAAAGAGAGAAGAAAGGCTACAAGAGAAAAGCTAAAAGAAAGGAGAAGAAGGAGGAAGAAGCAAAGACCACTGCAACCAGGAAGCTCAGAGAAAAGGCCTGGACGAAGGACTATCTCTGGGCTCATGGCTTCTCTGGAAGGCAGGTGGGTCCCATGTCAAAAAGGACACTCTAACGGATTGTCAGTGAAATCAAGGCTGACATTCGCTTGGGAAAGAGAAAAGAGATGTACAGAAGGTAAGGGGATGACCTTCACTGCAACTACTCAACCTCAACCTGATCCCTTACCCTTACCCTTCACCATCAAGACTGAGCCCTTCACCCGTTCACCACCCTCACCACCACATCCTTAACCTCACCCATCTTATCACCTCAACCACCTAAACTTCCTATCCTTCAACCAAAAACACTTCCCAGAACCTCTGAACCACAACCTATCAAACAACCATCCCCTCAGCCTTCTCAACATCTCTCTCTTGGAGTTCAAGTAATCAAGACCAAGCTCATCAACTGCACAACTTTGAGCGAAGTCTCATGTGATGAAGATTCTATCAATACCACCTATGTTGATGGATGTTCTTGTTCCCTCACAAGAGATCAATTCCTTGATTTACCTAGAGGAACATTGGACCAGGTAGCTAGACTTCTAGGTCTCAACTCAGATTCACTGAATGATGAATAGAAGAAACTTAAAAGGAAACTGGTGACTTTGCTGGATACTAAGAAAGAGGACAAGATTCCCAGTCAGTCTTTTATGCCTAAAAAAGAATAATCCGGTGGAGGTTCGATGAAACTTGTCACAACTTTGTTGTTGAGAGGGAGAATGGCGAAGTCAACAGACTTCATGCAACCTCTCTGTTACACTCCAGCAGATTTGATATTGCTGAGTTAGCAGAAAAGTCATTCTCCAACCCCTCAAACTCTGAAGCTGTTGCACTCATTAGAAATCATCTTAGCAGTCTTCATTTAGCTGAGCTAACTGCAAAGGCCAAGATTGAAAAAGAGTTGAGATTGAGAAGACAGGAAGACAAGGAAAGACCTCCTACCAAAGCACTGTCTTTCTACAGATGGTAGAGGGTCCTGAATTGGAACCTATAGTTAGATGGGAATATGATTACAGTTTCCATCAACTAACTCTTTTTAGAGGGCAACAACAAAGGGTACATATCATCCAAGGTGATAGACTGGACTTCCTATCTACTAAGGATTTGTACAAACTTCTCAACACCACATCAGGGAAGAACAAGGAAACAGATAAATATCTACTCTCCTTGGTGCTAAAAGTTTAGAGAAGCAGAAACAAGTGAGGTTTTGGTAGCATCAGCCCTGGGGGAGTTTGTTAGATCAAGAAGAAGGCTGGTGCAACCAAAACCAAATCACTTAGATAATTTTGGTGCTACATGAAAAGGCTTCTAAAGCTTAGCATGGAACTTCCGAAGGTTGTAGAGTTTTCGTTCCGAAGATAATGTGAAAGATCAGCTTCCGAAGACAGAACTCTACTTCTGAAGCCAAGAGCATGCTTCTGAAGGTTGAGTCTTAGAAGAGCAATCAGAAGACTACTTCCAAGTATGAAGAAAGAAGAAGTTCCCAAGCCTTAGAAGAAGCAGTCTCTTCCGAAGTATAAGTGGCTTCAGAAGTACTTGTTCTCCCGAAGCCATTTAACCTTCGAAAGACACTGCCATGAACTAGTGGACATAAGTATGGCCTCTGACACTCCGCTGCAGACCTCTGATACTGCATGGTGTTTTCTTAAAGAGCCATGCGGCTGACCATACTTTATTCCCTGTTTACCTTTCTATGATAGTACATGTTCCCAACTTTAGTTGGTGACAAAAGGTAAGTCAGGGACATGTCCTGACTACCAAATATCAGATAAGACTTTTTCGAGATACCTTAAACTATTGTCTTGTAGTATAGGTGTTAGTTATAGGATCCAAGTTGGTATCAAAGTATATCCGGCTGTAGGTATATTATATATAGTTTCTCATTGTAACTCGAAAAGATAAGCTTGTAAGAGTCTTGTAATATTTGAGTTGAGAAGCAATATATGCAAGTACGTTGAAAATTACTTTCTGTGTTCTGTATTACTTACTATTGTGATCAACTCTTATTGACTCTACCTTCATTCCGAGTGTTCTTCAAGGTGAGTTTGAGAGAAAAACTAAGTGTTAAGTGACCCTTACCGATCTTGCAAGATGCCAAAGATTCCTGATGATATGTGCCTCGAGAATCTATCAAGCCCAGACTTTTTGTTGGATGCGCTTAAGATAAGTGTGGCATAGGAATCTATAAGGCTTGCATAATCTTCCTTTCTTGATCTCCCCCTTGGCAAAATCATCATCATACCCTATCAGTAAGAACACTTTCTCTATGTATTCATTCTCAAACACATCAGGATGACCACTTCGTGTTCTCCCAACTAAAGATTCGTCCTTATGGTCTGCTCAGTGATTCTCAATCTTTGGTTCTTGACTTCTGCCATGATAACCTCACCATCTTCTTCTATATGAGTAGAGTTCCAAAAATCAGTGATGTAGGACTGATGAATCATGGGTTCTGCTAATAAGGCATAAAATAGCTTGGATCTTCTTAGATATCGAATGATATCTTGACACCCTTTTGAAGCAGGGTCCGTCCGAGTTTAAGACACACACACATTATGTTCTTTAGCAAATTGATTGTCCATCTGTTCATAAGAGAAAAGAAGATTTCATTAGACTCAGATTGTTGAAATGAGAATATGAACAGTTCCGAGTCTAGACAGAGATCAAACGGTTCATTATTGAACATAACGACATGTTTTACCTTGAACATACTGATCTGAGAGCAAAATATGTTTGTTTGATATTTTGATTCGGTAATTTTTAAATGTTATAGAAGGGGGAAAAGTTTGTTGAGTGTGTTTTTCTAGGTCTAAAAAGTGTTCTGAAAAAGTGAGTAATGAATATTGAAGTCAAAGAACATCATTTATACACTCTCAGACACATTAATTTTATTTATTTAATAACATGGGACCCTTAGCAATTTAACTTTTCCACAGTTCTCAGTTCATCCGCCCATTACTACGGATACCATATATCATCTGTGGATGGCTTAAAACTTCTGCTGATTAGTATAACATAATTTGGATAGATTACCAAACTATAAATTATATTATACTTTATGACCTTTGCTCATCCGTAGTTTACCAATCTACGGATAGACAATTATAAGATTTTCACTATGGTATCTTCTGTTGCTTGAATGCACAATGTGGCTTCTGTTGATGCTTAAAAAGGGCATTGTAGCTTCTGCTGATGCTTAAAAAGCACTGTGAAAAACTTATTTTATTGTATGGTCCCAGTCTACTGCCTAGAACCATTTATTGCTTTTGGACCTTGTTGACTTTGTATACAAGACAATTGTGCACAAGAAATTTTAAATTTTAAAAAAGCTTCATGTATCCACAAGAAAAGATGATGCTAAGGTTCCAGTTTCTTCAAATTGATAATGACATAGACAAATCTGTTGATGATGGATTAAGTTTTCTTCATGAATTCTACTCCCCCTAAATTTGTGATTAATGATGACATAATGCATTTATCATAAATTTCTAAGAATATTATCATGAAGAACATTTGCAGTGTGATAATGCACAAGCATATATATACACACACATGTAATGGGATCATACTATAATAGTAAGCCTCTTCCTGATGAGTTATTTTGTTGAAATGATACCTGAACTTAGTTCTGATTGCTAGTATATTTTCCACTTAAATCCATACAAGAGTTAATGTATCAACTAGGCATGCTATTTATCATGTTTTCATATTAATTAGGAAATAATTATCATGGGCTTCACATTCAATTCACGAAGATTTTGTCCTCCCTTTGCAAGTCAAATCATCACTTTTCCACACTTAATAACTATGTACTTTAAGTTATAAGTTCTATTTTGAGATGCATTGGACATCTAATTAATGCATTGATGTAAAAGCTCTAGATTAATATACAATTGATCATATAGGATTCTTTTGAGAGATTAGATATGATCATCATCAGGTCACCAGGTCTTTACTCACGTAAAACAGAGGTGCCTGTAACCTAGGTCTTTGTTTACAGAAAACAGAGGGATGATGAGGATCATGATCTTTCAACATTTGGATACTGATATACAACATGGTGATCATAACCCAGGTCTTTGTTTACACAAAACAAAGGGAGTATGATTTACAAAGATAGATATTATAAAGTGTCGGTACATAGTGTGCTTAGATGAGTGATTTGATCACATCAGAATAAGACTCTCTTTGTATCCTCAAAATGAAGTTTCCCACAAACAATCACTTTGCATTATGTTTGGCATGCACTAAGTGCAGTTTCCACTCAAGATGAACCTAATCACATATCAAGAAACTTGCTTAGATTTAATGATATTTAAGAATTCAGGAATAAACAAAGATATAGTGTACTATCATTTCCCATGCATATGTCATGCTGAAGCATCATTACATGCTTCGGAAGATACTTCAGAAGTTTCTTCTGAAGGTAAATTTTTTATACCAAGTCACAGACACATGCTTTTCTTTGTTTGTTCAAATTGATTAATCTAAGTTAATCATGCCTAGAGACTTAATTAGAAAATTAAATCTGAATGAATCAAAGGCTTTAGTGAATAAATCAGCAAGCTGATTTGTTGTATCCACTTTGACTAACTTACTCAAACCCTTTTCTGAGCAATCTCTCAGAAAATGATATCTTATATCAATATGTTTTGTTTTACTATGTTGCACAGGATTAGTAGTTATAAACATAGTAGCAGAATTGTCTATGTAAATTGAAGTTTGAAGGAAGTGGTAACCATAGTCAAGCAATTGGTTTTGCAAACAAAGAACTTGAGAGCAACCGGCTAAAGCAGTAATGTACTCAGCCTCAGCTGTGGATACAGATACATTGGTTTGTTTCTTGCACTGCCATGATACTAGTCTTGGTCCGATGAATTGACATCCACTAGTTGTGGATTTTCTATGCTGTTGCATCCACCATAGTCACTGTCTGAATATGAGTAGAGTGTGAAGTCACCATCTTTTGGATACCAAAGACCAAGTCTTGATTTTCCTTTAAGATATCTAAAGATTCTTTTCATAGCATTCAGATAAGATTCTTTTGGATCAGATTGGTACCTAGCACAAACACACACAGCAAATATAATGTCAGGTCTACTGGTAGTTAAATACATAAGAGATCCTATCATTGATCTATATAATCTTTGATCAATAGATTTTCCTAAAGGATCAAGTATGATCTTTTTCATTGTTGAGGCTGGTGTTTTGCATGAAGATGTATCAACAAGATTATACTTCTTCAAAATTTGATGTATGTATTTTTCTTGATTGATGATATCCCATTTGTCTTTTGATGAACTTGAAGATCAAGAAAGAAAGTTAATTCTCCCATTGAGCTCATCTGAAATTCTGATTTCATCATTTCTTTTAAACTTACACACAGTCTCTTATTAGTTGATCCAAATATAATTTCATCAACATATATTTAAACAACCAGGAGATCTTGATGTTCTTGTTTGAGAAAGAGTGTCTGATCAATGGTTCCTCGTTTGTAGCCATGCTTGAGCAAGAAAGATGATAGTGTTTCATACCACTTTCTTGGTGCTTGGTGAAGACCATACAAGGCTTTATCTAGCTTGTATACCCTATGTGGATAATGAGGATCTTCAAAACCAGGCGGTTGTGACACATAAACTTCCTCATCAATTTTCCCATATAAGAATGCACACTCAATTTCCATTTGATACATAGTGAACTTCTTATATGATGCATAGTCTAGGAACATTGTTGTGGCTTCAATTCTTGCAACTGGTGCAAAAAATTCATCATAGTCTATTCCCTCTTCTTATGTGTATCCTTGAGCAATCAACCTTGCTTTATTTCTTACAATAATCCCTTTGTCATCCAGTTTGTTTTTGTAGAGCCATCTTGTTTCAATAGGATGTTGGCCTTCAAGTAAATCAACTAGAGACTGCACTTTTTGCTTTCTAAATTGTTGAAGCTCTTCTTGCATAGCTTCAATCCAGCTATTGTCCTTAAAGCAGCAGTGATGTTTGGAGGAACCACTTGTGAAAGAAAACAACTGAAGAGAAAAAGGTTGGAAGTACCACTTTGGCTTCTGTAGTTCTCTTTGTAAGATCTCCAATGATGTTATTGACCGGATGAGTCTTATGGATTCTAATTGATGGAGTTGATTCAACTAGAATAGATGATTCCAGGTTAGTCATATCCATTGTTGTAGACTGATTCAAATCAGGTTGAGAGTTTAGAAAGTAGTAAAAATGTTCAACATGTAGTGTTGAATGATCTTCAGTAGCTTTATTATCAGTAGCATCATGATTGTCTTCTTCAGGAGCTGTAAGGGCTTCTCCACAATCAGGTTGATCTTCTATAGGAGTTACAGGAACTTCTCCGGAAGCATTTAGCTCTTCCATAGGAGTTACAGGAACTTCTCCGGAAGATAAGTGAGGACTTGAACCATTTCCAATGTTCGTTGTATTCACTTGAGAACATGGACCGGTTCTAGGGACAACATTCACATCTCTGGATGCACAGTCTACATTAGCAGATGTAGTGTCAGCAGTTGTTGAATTGTTTCTATCTGATGATGTGTGAATTCTTGGAGGATCAGCATATAATGTTACTTCATGCATATGAGGTGGAACAAATGCGTAACACACTTCATCAATCCTGCAGTGTTCAAATAATCATAGTCAAATGAGTCAGTTAGAGCATCTATGTCGAACAACCATGATGAACCTTTAACTGATTTAGTAAATACAGATTCATCAAAGGATACATTAGGAGTTCTTCCACAATTTTATGTTGTGGAATGTATATCCTATAAGATTTAGATGTTGTGGAATATCCAACAAAGAAACCATCATATTCTTTTTCTAAAATTTTTCCCAATGACTCTATTATGTTTAAAACTGATACATGACATCCAAAAACGCTAAGATATCCTATGTATGGTTTTCTTTTAAATAAGAGCTCATAAGGAGTTTTGTTGTGTTCTTTGACAATTAATGTTCTGTTTTGAACATTGCATGCAGTATTCACTGCCTCAGCCCAAAAGGTGATAGGCAATTGTGAATCAGCTAGCATTGTTCTGCTACTTCAATAAGAGTTCTGTTTCTTCTTTCAGCAACTCCATTTTGTTATGAGTTCTTGGTGCACTAAATTGCCTTGCAATACCTTTGCTCCTGCAATGGAATCTAGTTCAAAATTGACAAATTCAGTACCATTGTCACTCCTAAAAATTTTAACTTTTGAATCAAGTTGATTCTCATCTTGATCACAAAGTCCATTAATGTTTCTGATGTTTCACTTTTTTGTTCTAAGAAAAAGACCCATGTAAATTTTGTGAAATCATCAACTATCACGAAACAATATTGCCTTTTTTCAATGCTTAACACATTGGTAGGACCAAACAGATCTATGTGAAGCAATTTGAGTGGTGTAGTATTAGTATTGATAGTTTTAGATTTATGAGACACTCTATGTTGTTTTCCTTTGTAACAAGAAGAACAATAAGTTGTGTAATGAAACTCTTTCTTTGGCAATCCAATGACTAAGTCATTTTCACCAATTTGTTCATGTTCTTCATGTTAGAATGAACAAGCCTTTTGTGCCACAATTGAGATTCATCTTCTGATGACTTAGATAAGAGGCATGTTTCATGTTTTGTGATAGATGTGTTGTTCATGTCCAAAACATAAGTGTTTCCTTTTCTTGATGTTTTAAGAATGACCCATTCTTCTGGAATTGAAAAACCTAACTTAAGAATGTAATAGTTAGTGTTATCAAACAATGTGGTATAGTTTTTGTAATATCTCGTTTTTTTCTTGTTAACTAATAGTTAATGTCGTTTATTCTTGTAAGGGCCAAAGTTGTCAATTATGAAATTTATGGGTTGCTTATGCTTATTTACTATTTTGCCTTTAATTCTTTAATTTGAAAGTTAATAGTTTAATTATGAAATTGAACATAACTGTAAGTAATAATAAAATTACTATTACTAATAAATAATAATAATAATAATAATAATATGACAATAATAATAATGACAATATTAATAATGGTACTAATAATAACAAAATTATAACAATAATAATAATACTAAGAATAATAATAATAATATAATTATTAATAATAATATTTGTAAAAATTGTTAACTTAAAAAACATATAAAACTTCAATTCAAAAGTCAAGGGGCTTTTTTGTAAATCTTTAAACTCTAACTATGAATTTTTGTGCATGAAATGACAAAATGCAAACCACAAGGACCAAGGGTGTGATTTGCCAAAACCAACCCCCCCATACTCTCTCTCTCCCTCCCCGCTTTTTCGGCCGTCAGTTGGCCAAGCTTGACGTGGTGCCGGCGAGGCTCCAAAACCCACAAAACACCATCCGTTTTTAGGCCAAATCATTCCAACGCTTTGTGAACACGGTTCGAACATTATTATGAGCTTTAAACACCCTTAAATCATGATTATGAACCTATTGAAGCGGGTAACCGTCGATCTTTAATCCTAAAGCCGTTCAACCATTAAACCTCAATAATAATACAATTAACGCAACACAAACGGTCATCTATCGACCCTTAAACGAACACAACTCTCAATTTCTCCTCAAACAAACACACATAGAATTCGATTAGCATCTTCATCGTGACCTATCATCCACTCGTTGACCACATTCCGAGCCTGCTAACCATCAGTTGATAGAGGGCTTTGCATCAAGATCACTATCAGAAGTTTCACACAAGTTTAATTTGGTTTTCATAGTCGTTTGCCCACATATTGAATCAAGTCTCGGTCGTGACTTGTTCTTCAGAGCGTTCAACCTCGAGTCATCCTCATACGGGTAATTAATCTTATACACACACTCGATTTGACATGGGGAACAAAAGCCCCATGTCTATTGCAATATTCATCAACATTTTATGCTTCAATTTGGATTGTTGGAACTAGGATTTATGTGATTTGGGGAAAACTTTTAATTTTGGTTTAAAGGAATTAATAACCAAAGTAAACCAAGGCCGCAACCCTCGTTTACTGGTTACTCACTCCCATTCAAACATTGGGGTCCTAGGTTCGAACCCGGACACCCCTAAACATTTCTTTTTAGGCTTTTAAAAATATAAATAATTTCTAAAAATTATTAAAATTAGCTTTGTGAACTTTACTTATTTGTGAATCATTTTATCCATTTCTATAAACTTAATTCCTTAAATATCCAATATTTTTTATAAAACAGAGATTGATAGTTTATTTTTATAAAAATAGACTTTAAATAATGATTTAAATCATTAAAAATTATTATTGATTCAAATTTCTCTTTCAATTAATTTGTTAAATAGCTTAATTCTTTTTGTTATAAAAATTTATTCAAACTTTATGAACTTTCAATTTATTATGGTTTTTCTTTTCACATTTTTTTGTATAAAATATAAATATATCTTTTTTCAAGGGATATGAATGAATTTAATTACTTAACAACCCCAAAATCCACTTAACCTAGTACTCGTTGATTCGTTAAACTTATTAGAATTAAACTTAAATCTTGTAATTATATAATTAGGTGTCTCGTGATGATTTATGTTGGAACAACACCTATTATTAATCATATTAATCACAGTTATATATTAATACATCAGGTGAGTATTTCTATACCCCTTTTTCATATTTTAACACTTTACGGTGAAACATGTTACCTTATAACCATTGCACTTGTAAAACGTTTAATTCTTGTAACCTTTGGGCAATTCACTTGTATGTTGTGGTTAGTTGATCTTAGTAATTACCATGTATTGACGATCAATATACAATCATTAACTATTGCTAGCCTGACGATGTCATAGATCTATGGGCCTGACAAGCCTGCTTGGTTAATCCAAGTACACTTAGCTAATCGTATAAACTTGTAAACATTAAGACTTGTAAAACCGTCAACGTTTGATTGTGCATTTTGTCTTACATCCCTAGTAACTTTGTTCTCTAACTTATAACATGAATTTCCATCTTTTATATACTTATGTATTGAAAACTATAGAAATCTCACCAACACTATGTTGACCCTCTATTGTTAACATGTTTCAGGAAATGCTCAAGTTTGATTGCCACCTTTGAAGCTTGTTCACACCTAGGAATGGACCTAGTTAAATAAATGAATGAGCTTGATATATTTCTTATTATGCATTGTTGATTTCTTATTTGAGACTTATGTTTGTAATGTTACAATTGAAACTTATGATTATTATATTTGGATTTAATAATAGCGTTACGTGGCTGTGAACAATCTTAACCCTCACATCTCGACGTTTCCACCGTCAATGTTGGGTGGTGATAGTTTTGATCACAAATTTGAGATACACTCAGTAATTTATATTGTAATTTTCACAATATTTACTTTCTCAAACTTGAGCACACCATTTGTTACCATTCCTTCACCAACAATTTTACCTCCGTTTTTATCCCACCAAATGCCACATAGAAGCATGTTTATGTTTGAAGTCATGGAGAAGTGAACAGTTTCCTGTCATATGCCTGGAACAACCACTGTCAACATACCACTTGTTGTCAGCTCTTCAATATTGTTCCTACATTTAAAGTAAATCAGTTAGAATTGACAACCCAAGCCTTAATGATCTTGGGTTTGCCAGCAGTGTCTAAATGGTTACTCCTTTATGAATAAGTCTTGAAGTTTCAGTTTTAGTTTTGCTTGATTCATTCTGAGTGTGTTTCTAATGAGGATGATTCTGTTGAAGGGGATGTGATGATCTATGTTCTTGTTTCCTAATTTCTTTTTTATTCAACTTATGTTTGTTCATTTAAGGCTTTGGTTTTGATAATGAATCTTTATGATTAAATGTCTCACAATCTTTTGTTTTTGAAAAAGATATATGTTCCATTTTCAAAATTATCAAAGAATACATCATCATCCTTTGTTTCCTTTTTAGTCAAATCTACCCTTTTATGAGGTGTTTTTGATTGCTGGAAAGTTGATATTTCCTTTGATTGATGAACACTTGAGTTGTCTTTCCTTTGATTTTGGTTTTGGTTTTTATTCAAACTTCTTCAGTTTTGAATCCTTTTCACAATCAGTAGATTGAGTGTCTGATTCAAATTTATCTGATTATTCTTCTTTGTGTCTTTTGTCTTGTTCTTTTTGTTGAAATAACATTCCTGAGTGGAATGGTTATTTATGTTGTAGATAGTACAATGATTGTTGAAGTAGCAGTCAATAGTCATGTGATTAGTCATATTGCAAATAGAACAATAGCTATTGAAGTAACAATCTTTAGTATTATGGTTTTTCATGTCACACCATTTGCAATACTTCTCATCTGATTCTTTCTCAGAATCACTTAGTTTCTTATGGTTTGCCAACTTTTGAGGATTTGTATACTTTTTCATCTTTGTAGATTCTTTCTTTTTCTGGTTTGTGAAACTTTTGTTTGTTTGTTGCTGAATTCCTCTTCCGTAGATCATCTACTAAATCAACATTAACTTCTCTACTGAAAAAGTTTTCTTTTTCCACAGATCCGATACTGGAGAGAGGTTCTTCTTCCGCTGATGATCTGCTCATAGCCTTTTCTCTTCCTTTTCCATGGATTTGTGTCTTTCCTCAGTAGAGCCACTTCTCATTTACTTCATTGGAAGAAGTTTATTGCTGATTTAGCTCTTGAAGACCTTCATTTAATTGAGCTATTCTCTTGCAGATGGTCTTCAACATGTTTCTTTGTTTAGGAGGGTATGGCAGCTTTGTTTCTTCAAGCACTTTTGGAATATTTGTTTCAAAAACAATATTCTTACCCTTTTTGAGAAGATCATCATCATCTTCATTAGAGTAATCCAAGTCATCATAGTCATCAAAGTCAAATTTTGAATTCAATTGATTAATCTTTTTCTAATTCAAAAGGCTCAGTTTCATTCACCTCAGATTTATTATCAATGTTTGTTTGATTAGAGCTAGTTCCTATATTGGTGCTTGACAAAAAAGTTTTGACGGATTATTTCATTGATTTAGGTAAATGAACATAGTTATTGTTAATAGGAGGTGCCACAACATTATAACCCAACCCAGACCAGTTCTTTGATTCAATATGAGATTTAATAATTTCTCATATTGTTGAGATGAGAGTTGAAACTTCTGAAGTTTCACTTTTGTTGATGCATGATCAGCCATGGATTTGGTTAAGGAAGTGGTCAGATGCTCACTTGTGCTTTCAAATTGTAATTTTCAGAAACAATTTTATCTAAATCCTTTTATAAAGAGTTAATTTTAATTTGATATATTTTATGTTCTTTTACATGAGATTCATTCAAAATCATTGAGTCTTTAACTTTATCAGCTAATTGTTGAGCATGGACTCTATATCTTTCTACTTCCTTAATAAATATTAATGAACATAACCTGTCTCTTACCTAACTTGTCATGGGTGGAACTTTGTTTTCCATGTGATCCATTAGAGCTTGATTTTCGTCTAACACTTCCTTCTCATACAACTCCAGTCACAGGTTCAATCTTGAAGAATGATCAGCCCAGATTCTTTTGAGTTGCTAGTTCCTGCTGGTGTATTGGTGGCTAGTGGGGATGAGTTGGCCAGTTGTGGTTTTCTGAATAATCTTGAGTTGATGAAGGTTGTTTAGCCTAATGTTTTTGATGTTGTGTTGAGTCAGCATTTTGTTGATTGCATTCTCTAGAAAAGTGTCCATAAAGATTGCACTTGAAGCATCTTACCTTTGACTTATCAACTCCAATCCGTGATGATTTACTTGCAGTAGCCAAATTCTTGTTTCTTCTTAGATATTGTTTGGCTCTATAAGAATTCATTGCCATTTGCCATTGTAGATCCATCTCCTCCACTACATTCGGAGGTAATTCTTCCAAATATTGTTGGCACATTTTGGCAGTGGGCAATGAACTTCCTAGGTAAGCTTAAAAGCTTGAACTGAAAGCTGTAAATGTTGCTTTTTGTTCTTCAGAGTCTAGAATGATAGTGATAGACTCTGATTGATTGTTGGTTGATGGTTTTTCGGATGATTTATCTCTTTGATCATCTATTCTTTCTTTATATTTTCTTGACTTACTTTGAGAAGATTTCTTAGGAGGTTTCGAGGCATAGAAACTTACTTCCTCTTCATCTTAATTCAAAGTACAAGAGTTATCACCATCATTACTGGACATGAAGGCACTTCCAGCACTTCCAGCACTTCTTGTTTCTTTAAAATGATATGGTGATACATGAGTTCTCACACTCTTGTTTCTTGATTTCTCATCCATTTCAAGAGCCTCAACTTTAGGCACTAGAGTATCTAGTCTGACTGCTTTGAGATCTATGGTATTCTTAAACACGGATACAATTTGCTTCCAACATTCTGGTAAAGTATGGAGCATTTTCTTGTTTATTCCTTATTAGTGTATTTCAACTCCAAAATATTCATTTTTGTAACAAGTTGCATAAATTTGTGGAGTTGTTCAGGAATTCATTCACCCTCAATATGATGAAATGTTTCATATTGTGAACGCAGGGTATCCTTCCTAATGCTTCGAATTTCATCACTCCCTTCACAGAGTGTGTGAAGAATCTTCCACAAGGAATTTGCTGTTTTATAATTTTCACATCTGATCAATATTTCTTCTTCTGGTAAAGCCATACTAAGCAAGCTGTATGCTTTAATATCAACTATAACCTTCTTAATATCATTAGGTGACAGATCTTTCATGCTTATTGTTGTGATTATTATCATTATAATCTGGCCCGAGGTGGTGGAATATAGGACCTTCTGTTATGAACCATAAGTCAGAATCAGTAAAATTTACATGATTCCTGAACTTGATCTTCTGGATTTAAAAATGCTTTTGTTTCCAACTTTGGCGACTGGTAGGATGATCCACTAAGTTGATCATGATTAGTTAAGATCTAAGACTTAACTTTAATGAATTTGTTCAGAGATATGAACAATTTTTGATTTTGATCAATAACTAGATATGCTATTCAGTTGTTTTGAATATAGATACAAGTTAAATGACAGATTAAATATCACACAAACTTTTGCTCAAAAACGATAGATTCAATCAATCCACTGACAAATCTAAAGAAATTTTTGAAGACAATTAAACACAACTAACACTGATAGATCAAACAATCTAAATCAATGAGCACTAGACTCTGATACCACCTGTGAATCCGATGACCGCAATCAGGAATTATCGGCGTTGGTTGAAATCAAGTCAACGTTTGCGGAATCTATTGGATCTTATATGCCCAAGACACATACAAGATTGATGTGGTTAGTATGCTATGATCCAAGTCGGGTCATACCCAATAACAAGCTATACAAACACCAATAAATATTTATTTGTTGATGAGATCATACAAATAAATATTGACACCTATTTAGAAAATGGGTTTTCTAAAACATTGCTTTTTTGATGGAACAACATTATATGGATAATTTGTTCATGAGAAATTATTTGTTTCATTATTTAAGTTGGTTAAATAATAAAAAATAAAATTGTGTTAATGTTATAAAATTAAAATAAGTTTTAATTTTATAAAGTAAGGGTGGAAAGAGTAAAATTTTATAAAAGTTTCAAAATGGGGGAACCCATTTTGAACCTCATTTTCGCCGCCCCATGTGGGCATTGGGAACTCCTCTTTAGTCTTGGTCTTTGCAAGACTTTAGACACACTTTCACTCTTTTAAAACATACTTTCTCTCTCACACACAAAGCAAAGCATTCTCTCCCAAACAAGGGCTAAAAATTTCGGATTCAAGGCTTCAAGGGCTGAAATTTTCGGAATTTTCAAAGTGCAGTGGTAGAGAGTTGTGGTGTTGTGCGCCCTAACAAGCTTGGTGTTGGAAGGTATTATGGGTATACAAGCTTGTGGTCTTCTCTTTTGGAGGCTATACATTCAAGAACATCACCATTTTCATCTTATCCACCTACAACATCTTGTGCAAGAAAGGTTTCAATGAACACCCTATGGTTGTTTTTATCGTTTGATAGCATACTATTTCACACACACACACACACACACACACACACCACACACACACACACACACACATATATAATATATATATATATATATATAATATATATATATATATATATATATATATATGATGCTTATTCTTGGGTTTTTTTCATGCTTTAAAATGGTGAAAATTTCAGATTGTAAAAAAACATGATTACACCTTATATCCGCTGCGTTTTTATAGTCTAAATGGTTAAACTAGCTTTGATTTACTTGTGACAAAACCCAACAATGGCATCTAGAGCCGGATATGTGGAATATGTGCTTCAAAAGTTCTTGAAAAGTTAGTTTTCATGGACCTTTACAACCTATTAGGGGCTGTTTTGTTGTGGATGTATGAATCCCTTATGTTTCAAGGTTTAATCTTACATGCTTTAGTATAAACCTTGGAAGATAAAGATCAAATGGTTGATTGTGTTGTTTGGACAAAACCCTAAAGTTTTGGTTCATGTTGGCCAGAACTTTAAGGTTATAATAAGGGGTTCATTTGTTGTTCTTGGATGTAATATGTTTCATATTTTAGTGCATAACATAGCCTTGACCTTATGTGTTTTGGATTTGGTTGATTATGGTTTTGTCATGTTGGTTTTGATTCTTGAAAGGGTTGTAATATTTGTGTTTGTGTTTTGGGTTGTAATTTATTTATTCATTTGGTTATGTAATAAATAGATTAGGTGCATTTATTTTATTAGAAAAATTGTATTAGGATATGATTTTCTAAAAGAAGATGCACAAGATGAAGACCCAAAGAAGGACACAAAAGACATGGACACTTGAAGCATTTGGATGTGGATTCAAGTGGGAGTTCATGGACACATTTTGTTGTGTCATTTTAACCCTTAAGAAAGACCTTATGACAACACTTGTGATGGCAAACAAGTGTGGTTAACTTAGTGGCTATGGTTATGCACTTATGTTTGTATGATTGTGCTTGTTTGGTTGTTTGTTGTATGATTGTTGGTTGATATTTGGATACACTTTACAAACTCGTTAACAAACTTAACAAGTTGACAATTGATGGTTCTTTATCATTAAGTGATTAATAAATGGTTATTATAAGGATTAATGGTTTTAATAAAAGGGGTTTTATTAAAAAGTGAACCATAGGGTACCTTGTATTTGAAAGCATGCAAATATAAGGTACATAGTGTTTTCTAAACTAGTATTATGAAAACTTTAAATTTCTTTTATAAACAAGTCTAACACCGTCCTTTTGCACCACACTTGAGTCACTTGGAAACTCTTAATGTGATAAAGGTCACCTAACCACTTTGAGGGAACTTGTGATTTGAGGTGAGGATACCATATTTGTGGGATAAAGGTCATCTAACCACTTATGTTGAAAAAATCGTATGTGTGTGCAAGTAGGGTAACTTGAGTTGCAAACTATGTTAAATGGATCACCTACAATATGGTTTACGAAGGTGTTGATGGGATAAACATGTCAACTATACATATGATGTATTAAAGTCGATCCCATACCTCTAGGAGTTGCAAAGGGTTGCAATTGTCAAAATGTTGACTACCTTGTTAATTTAAATAAAGGGATAAAGGTCACCTAACCACTATTTAAATGTAACATTGGATTCTAGAATTTTAAAATTGTGTAAGACACTTAAATAGGGCTTTAATTATTAAAATTTCACAATATCGAAGATACTAAAATTGAACTTTGTTAAATTTTGTAGATGGCCACCAACAACAATGAAAATAATGATAACTCGTCCACTCACTCACTATCACTAAGGACCATTCTCCAAAAGGAGCGTCTAAACCATAATAACTTTGTTAATTGGTTTCGAAACTTGAGAATTGTTCTCAAGGAAAAGAAACGGTCATATATTTTAGACGATCTGATTCCCGATGAGGAGGATAAGGAGGCCTATATAATGGGTGAAGTACATTGAGGACTCGGTCCAAGTGTCTTGCCTCATGTTGGCAAGTATGACTCCGGATCTCCAAAAGGAGTATGAACATCATGGAGTATACGACATGATAACCCAGCTGGAGGAAACGTTCCAACAACAAGCAAGGGTAGAGTGCTTTGAAACGATTCGAGCACTCCATGCGTGTCGTATGGATGACACCCAATCTGTTTCATCTTATGTACTTAAGATAAAAAGCCACATCGACCGCCTTGAAAGGCTGAATTGTCCCATCTCGAAAGAGTTGGCTATGGATTTAATCCTCAACTCGTTGTCAAAAAGGTTTGACAACTTGTCATGAATTATAACATGAATGGGTGGGACAAGAACATAAGTGAATTTCACTCTATGCTCAAAACTGCCGAGGCAGCCATGGGTAAAAGGGTTTTACCCGTTCTCACCATCAATGAATATGGGAACAAGAAAAGGCCTCACCCCTTACCCAAGGAAAATATTGCCAAGGGTAAGGGGCGCGTTAGGGGAAAGGGAAAGGGAGTGGTAAGAGCGCCACCACCAAAACTAGCGGAGAAGAAGTAAAAGGTTGCTTTGATTGACCCATGCTTTAAGTGTGGGGAGATTGGACATTGGGCAAGAAATTGCCCAGTCCATCTCAAAGAGTTGCAAGCCAAGAGGGATGCCGAGCAAACCTCAGGTACAATTTACATGGTTCATATTGATTAAAATTTAATATCCTCTAACACATGGGTATTGGATACCAGATGTGGAAGTCATATTTGCAACTTATTGTAGGGGTTCAAAAGAAGTAAGGACTTCAAGAAAGGGGATGTTAGCCTCTACATGGGGAATGGGGCAAAAGTTCAAGTTGAAGGCTGGGGGGACTACATCTTGAAGCTTCCAAATGGTTTAGAATCAATTTTGAACAATATTTTGTATGCTCCTTGTTTGACTAGAAACATTATTTTTGTTGCCCGATTAAGACAATATGGTTATGTTTTAACATTTATTGAAAATGAAATTCATGTTTCTTTAAATGACATATTTTATTTTAAAGCTATTCCTAATAATGGTATTTATGAATTGGTTCATGAAAACACATTATATGATAGCTCATTGTACCAAAACACCACTAAGAAACTCAAATTGGATTTGAGTGATACCTATCTTTGGCATTGTCGTCTTGGTCATATAAGCAAGAAGCGCATACAAACACTTCAAAAGAACGCTCTTTTAAAAGCAATTGAATATGATTCATTTGATGTATTTGAATCTTGTTTACAAGGTAAAATGTCTAAGGCACCTTTTAGTGGCAAATCTAAAAGGGCAAAAGATATATTAGGCATCATACATTCGAATGTATGTGGTCCTTTTAATCCAATGACAAGGTACCATGAAAGATACTTCATTACCTTTACCGACAACTATAGTCGATATGGTTATGTGTACTTGTTAAGACACAAAGATGAAGCTTTTGAAATGTTCAAAATCTTTCAAAATGAAGTAGAAAATCAACTAACAAGAAAATAAAAATTCTCCACACCGATAGAGGAGGTGAATACCTAAGTGATGCTTTTAGAGATCATCTTAGAAGTTGTGGTATTGTCTCACAACTATCTCCACCTGGAAAACCATAACATAATGGTGTGTCCGAGCGGAGAAATCGAACTCTATTGGATATGGTTCGATCTATGGCTAGAAGCTCACAGCCTCTATCATTTTGGGGTTTCTCTTTTCTCTCTGTGGCCCGTATCTTGAATATGGCCCCAACCAAGAAAATGGAAACGACACCTTTTGAAATATGGCATGGAAGGGTTCCATCACTATCATATTTAAAGGTATGGGGTTGTGAGGCTTATGTTAAGACTCCCACCTCAAACAAGCTAGAAACCGTTCCACTAAGTGTATCTTCATTGGATATCCTAGAGATTCTATGGGATATTATTTCTATGATCC
The DNA here is from genome assembly GCA_025506515.1 of Flaveria trinervia. Lineage (NCBI taxonomy): Eukaryota > Viridiplantae > Streptophyta > Magnoliopsida > Asterales > Asteraceae > Flaveria > Flaveria trinervia. The sequence goes on from CM046444.1 coordinate 91,660,841, forward strand.
GTTGGGACAAAAGGAGTTTGTTGCCAAGAAGGCTGAGTTCTTAGAAGCTAAGTTCCTTACAGAAGGAACTAGCAGTAGAACTGTGAATCTTGAGGAGGATCAAGAACCACAAACCAATACACGTTTGGTTGACACAAGCACTCAACACGAGGATGTTGAGAATGATCAAATGGTTGATCAATATACATAAAACGTTTGTAGATCTGGTAGAATTAGTAATCCACCTGAAAGATATGGATTTTTCATAGATGGATGCTATGTGGTAGATTCTGATGAACCAACAACCTATCATGATGCAATTTCAAATTGGATTGTGACAATGGGTTGAAGCCATGAACATTGAGATGCAATCCATGTATGACAACCAAGTATTGGACTTGGTTGAACCACCTCTTAACTCCAAGATAGTTGGAAGTAAGTGGGTTTTCAAGAAGAAAACCGATATGCCTGGAAACTTGGATACTTATAAATGTATACTTGTAGCAAAAGGTTTCACTCAAACTCAAGGGGTTGATTATGATGAGACTTTCTTGCCGGTTACAATGCTAAAGTCTATTAGGATATTATTGCCATAGCTGCTTATTATGATTATGAGATTGGCAAATGGATGTCAAAACCGCTTTTCTAAATGGATATCTTGAGGAAGATGTCTATATGGTTCAGCCTGAAGGTTTTGTCGATCAAAAACATCCTAACAAAGTATGCAAGTTAAAGAAATCAATCTATGGATTGAAACAAGCATCAAGAAGTTAGAGTCACCGTTTTGATGAAGAAATAATCAAATTTGGGTTCATCAAAAATGCTAATGAAGCATGTGTATATAAGAAAGCTAGTGGGAGCATCATCACTTTCCTAGTATTGTATGTCGATGGCATCCTACTATTTGGAAATGAAATTCCAACCTTGGAAGGTGTTAAAACTTGGCTTGAAAGCTGTTTTTCCATTAAGGATCTTGGTGAAGCCACCTATATTTTAGGAATAAAGATCAATAGGGATAGATCAAGGTGGTTGATAGGTTTAAATCAAAGTGCATGCATTGATAAGATCTTGAAAAGGATCAAGATGGAAAACTCTAAGAAAGGTACGGTACCTCTCCAAAGAGGAATAGTATTGAGTAAGACTCAATGTCCAAGCTCAAAGAATGAGTAAGACAAAATGAAGGGAATCCCCTATGCATCTGCCATAGGATCCATCAAGTATGCAATGATATGCACTAGGTCGGACGTGTCATGCGCTTTGAGCATGACAAGCCGATACCAACAAAATCCTGGAAACAGTCATTGGATGGCTGTTAAGAACATACTTAAGTACCTAAGGAGGACCAAAGATATGTTCCTAATCTATGGATCGGTGAAGAGGAACTCGTAGTAAAGGGTTACACGGATGTGAGTTTCCGAACTGATCGAGATGATTCACGATCACAATCACGGTACATTTTCATCTTGAATGGAAGAGCAATCTCTTAGAAGAGCGCTATGCAAGATGTGGTGGCATTATCAACTACAGAGTCAGAATACATCGGAGCTTCATTAGCAGCTCATGAAGCTGCATGGTTAAAGAAATTCATTGCTAATCTAGGGGTGGTCCCTTCCATTCAGGACCCCTTAGAAATTTTTGTGATAACGAGGGTGCAATTGCCTAAATTAAGGAACCATGCACATTAAAAGACTAGGCACATTGAACGGAGATTCAACTACATAAGGGATGAAGTTGAAAAAGGAAATATATATATTCGCAAAGTTCACACGGATCAAAACATTACGGATTCACTCACGAAGCTTCTTGAAAAGGCAAAGCATGAAAGTCATACTTGTGCCATGGGACTTCAATATTCTGGTGATTGGATTTGATCTTTAATTTGTATATAGATATTGTAACCCTTTATTACTTGAATGAATTATTTGGTTATAATGGTTCAACTAATATTACTATTTTGCATGTTTCAAATCCATGAGTAAATCATTTACTCAGAACGTCCGTAGTCGTTCATACTTGTGGGAACAAGTATGAAGGTAAGACTATTATGAACTTGGATTGGTAGATATTCATATGGATGAATATAGAGAAAAGGGTTGCTGCCAAAGTTCATAGATATTTGTGGGATACAAATATTAGACTGACCTGCATCTCAAATATTACTACATGGAATCTTCTGATTGATCATAAGTAGTTTTGAGTAAAGGTGAATATCATTTGGTATCCTTGACTTGAGATACATATTGGGTCTTGATATTTACTGAATATTATACTTTGACTTAGTACTTCGCTGTTCTAAAACATGGCAGTACATAAGTCTGAGTTCAGGTATAATACAGGTAATTGTGAGAGGCGTATGTAGTCAAAATGGGATTTGTCCCTCTTATTCGTTGAGAGTAAGATGTCTAAGGCCTGACAAAGTTAAATCAATGGAGAATGATCACTCTGTGTCTCTTGGATTTAACATGACATCTGTGACAAAATGATAGATGATTGATTCAGTTAAAACAATTCGAGTAAGGTACTTGAAGGGGATGATGTTATTGAATGGCACTTAGTCATACATATTAAGGGTAGTTAACCGTTGTTAGGCGGTATTTACTACTTGCATCAATCTTCTATGAATCTTGTGCAAGTGGGAGATTGTTGGATCTTGTATGCCCAAGACACATACAAGATTGATGTCATTAGTACGTCATGAACCAAGCCGGGTCATACCCAATAACAAGCTAATCAAACACCAATAAATATTATTTGTTGATGAGATCATACAACTAAATATTAACACCAATTTAGAAAATGGGTTTTCTAAAACATTTCTTTTGTAATAGAACAAATTATATGGATAATTGTTCATGAGAAATATTTGTATCATTATTTAAGTAAGTTAAATAATAACATATAATAGTGTGTTAATGTTATAAAATAAAAAAGATTTTAATTTTATAAACTTATGGGTTAAAAGAGTGCAAGTTTTATAAAATTAAAATGGGAGGAACCCATTTTAAATCATTTTTTGTCCGCCCAAAGGGGAGCCACTCCTTGGGATTGCATGTCTTTGTTTATTACAAGATTTTAATCCTTTCTTGCACTCAACCTTTACCAACACTCTCTCTCTCTCACACATTGCAAGAACTCTCTCTAACAAGCTGAAAAATTCAAATCCAAGGCAAAAGTTGCTGAAACTTTTCTTTTTTTGAAGGATCATAGAAAGAGGGTTTTGGTGTTGCACTCCCTAACAAGTTAGGTGTTGCAAGAGCTTGTGGGTATACAAGCTTGAGGACTTCTCTTTTGGAGGCTAGGCATTCAGAAGCATCATCATCTTCTTCTCATCCATACCACATTCTTTTGTTCTTGGAAGGTAGTTTCAAGAACACCCTATGGTTGTTCTTTTTCGATTTTGATAGCATTTCATTTCACATACATATGATCCTTGTTTATGGGTTTTATTTTGGGTTAAAATGGTTCATATTTTCAGATTGTTCTTTTTTGTTTTTGATAGCATTTCATTCACATACACTTTTAACCACTTATATCCGCTGCATTTTGAAGTGTAAATGGTTAAACTTGCTTTGATAAACATGTAACAAAACCCAACAAGTTCAATATCTGAAACCACAAGAGAGGCAAAGCAAACATGAAAACCTTATGACTAGTACGCATAACACATCTTAAATCAAAAATAAAACATTTTATCTCCGTAGAATTAAATCATTTGATCTTATGACTAGTACGCATAACACATCTTAAATCAACAATAAAACATATTATCTTTGTAGCATTAAATCATTTGATTAAACAAATTAAAAAGTAGTCTAAACATCATTATTCAACCATAACCTTGGTAATATAAAAGATTTAGCTACTCATAATCCAAGAATATCAAATGCAAAGAACAAATAAACATGTTTAAACAATAGTTCAAAGTGAGAAAACAATGTTCAAGAACAATAATAAACAATCAAACTGAATGGTTGTCACTTTAATATTTAACACCAATATGTGGTTTGCTTCAAATCACCCCTTAGTCTCTTGATCTCTTAAGCTCATTTATTGTTCTACATGAGTCCTATAGGTTATTTCAAACCTCTTTTCATCGTTCTTAATAATAAGAGTTAGGTTTATCTTTTTGTTGTGTGTCCTCGTTTAAATTATCATATTATCTCTCATATTCCTTCTTTATTGGGCTACTAACTCATCTAGTGGCCTACAAAGAATATCAAATATATCACATATGAACTCTAATATAATATGTTTATTAATGAAAATTAGAAATACAAATTAACATTTTTGAACTCTAATGGACGTTGGAGTAAATCTTGAGAATTGGGACAATGTGAGGAAGTTCATGTCTCTTCTTCCTAGACAATGGACACACTATTATATGGTCATTAAGAGGATTGAAAACCTTAAGAACCTTACTCTCATATAGGTGTATGGTATCCTCAGTGGATACCAAATGGAGATGAACATGCAATATCCATCTGGCAACTCTTCTAACAATTAGCAAAGTTCAACCTTTCACGTGGTGAAAAGGACTACATAGAACACAACATCATCTTATCTGTTACCCTAAAAACTCATAAAAATGTCCTTTTATCACCTTTTCGGAGACACCAAGGGAGAGCTACATCCAAGGAGGCCCATTCTAATAAACAAGCTCTTCTCAAGCCTTTATGTCTACTGATGAAAGTAGTGGCAACTCTCTATTCACTCTTGAATACTTAGACTGTATCCATGTAGATGACTTGGAGTACATGGAGATAGTCCAGCAAATGGCTCTCTCACTCATAGGGATAAGAAGTTTTACAAGAGGACAGGTAGAAAGTATTCTAGTAATGTAACCAATGGAAAGTTTGGACCGAATAAAAGCAAGTTGAAGTGTTAAAAACTGTAACCAAATAGGATATTTTGCTAGAGAGTGCAAGTCACCATGGACAAGTGGTGGCCAAGCACAATCCAGACCAAACTACACTAATGGAGTTCCATAGACTGAGAAGCCCAAGTAGCAAGCTTTAGTTGTTGAAAAAGGAGGCTTTGACTGGAGCTTTCAGGTTGAAGATGTTTCTCCAAACCAAACACTAATGGCTGATCATTTATAAGCCAAGGTATTAGAACATCTTTGTACTCTTGAAATTATTGCTAAAGTAAATAGATACAAGTCCTATAACTTGGAAATAAGATCTGACTCCTTAGTTATTTTAAGATCTTATTTTAAAAGAGTTGAAACTGATTGTAAACTTAAGAAAGAAGATATAGAGGAAACAATTTTAACTCTTAAGCATGAGCACATAAATTACATGGTTCAAATTAAAGATCTCATTACCAAGTTAACCGAATGCCAAACTGAGCTTGTGATCAGCAAAAATAGGGTAGAAAATGTGTTCTTGAAGACAATACCTTCAAGAACATTATATCCTCATCCTTGCATGCAAAGGTTTGTTATCAGAATAAGCAAGGACTAGATCTACTAAGATAGCTCCTCCGCACACTCTACTATTTGTAAGATCTCTAAGGTGTGAAACTTGTCAAGATAATCTCCTTTCATGGACCCATTCAAGAAGAGAACAAAGATGAAGAGGAGATAGTAAAGGATAGATTTGAGGTGAGTGGAGAGGATCATCCTAAGAAGGGTCACTATTCTCCTAAGGAGATGAAAGATCTAGGGATGACCAAGTCTAAAAGAAAAAACCTAATCAGGGCAGCCAAGAAAAAATCAAAATAGGCTCAAGAGATCAAGGTCATATTCAACTCCAAGCATAAACATGTCTTTATCTCTGTTGGATTTGAAGTGGTGAAGAATGAAGACTCAACTATGGACTCCAGTGTGAAGAGTCCTAGTTCATGTCCAACTTAGCTCTATGAAGAAGTGAAGGGTAATCAAATGTGTACTGTTGTTGCACAGCCTGAACCATCTAGTTCCAAAAGCAAGCCTCACCCTAACAAGCCTGTTGCATTATCTGTGAAGATGGAGATAGAAGTGGAAAGTGATCAAGCTCATCTTTCAAAAGAAGACTCTTAGAAGGAAGCCAACTAAATGCGTCATGTGTGGTAGTACTTCTTATTTTGCTAAGGATTTCATTTGCAATCCAAAATGCACTATCCATATGACTAAGAAGAAATCCTTGAGAATAAGGCAGCTTTGAAGGAAAATCTCTTCCTTCTAGAAGCTACAAAGTGAAGAAGAAGTCAAGTGAATATTTTCCTTAGGAAAATAAATTGGTCTTGGAAGAAACGAACGCTTTTGAAGTACTGAATTCTGCTACAGTGGATGCGAGATCTTCTAAAGGTCTAGCTTCTAAAACTTACGAAGTCATCAAAACTTCAGAAAGATTGAAGGTCAATTGTAGTCTTCCAAAGATGGTGTGAAAGATAAAGGAGGGCCATGTGACGGAAATTTCTTCATCAACAATAGCAAATGACCCTCAGAGAGGATCAATTACTATTGCATTGTCTTTAATTCACTTTAACAAGCCCAAGAGCAGTAAGGCTTGGGTTTCCAAATGTAACTAACCATCTCCTTATGTGTAGGAATAGCTAAAGACTAAAGGAAATATATAAACTGTGTTGATAATATAGACTATCTTGTACAGCTCCAACAAGATAATAAATGGTGGCTATTCCTGGCACATGACATGCAATGGCTCTTTAATTTGAAACTTTGAGAAAATTTGATGGAGGGTTAGTTGCTTTCGGTGGAGATTCAGGTGGTTACATTACTGGAAGGGGTAAGGACATAAATGATAAGCTTATTAAGAAAGGTAAACTTTTCTAAGGACCTTGTGTAAAATCTACTAAGTGTATCCTAATTTTGTGATCAGAGACACAACATGCTTCAGTGCATTGTTCTCAAGCTAGGGGTGGTCATTCCTTAAGAATAAACTTTAGAATGAAATAGAACATGTACAAGATGGATTTGTAGGAAACATCTCCTTCTAAAGAAGTTTCTTTCTTTCTATCTAAAGTAAACAGTTTTGAATCTTTCTTATGGCATAAAAGAATGTGTCATGTAAACTTTAAAAACATGAATAAATTAATTAAGAATGAATTGGTAACTGTAATGCCAAAGAAAGAGTTTACAAGTGATTATCATTGTGTTGCATGTCTTAAGGAAAAGCAACACAAAGTGTCTTACAAACCGAAGGAAAGGAACTCTATCACTACACCCCTATACTTATTACATATGGATCTCTTTAGGGCCTGTAATGTAATGAGTCTAGGAATGACCTCTCATTGTTTGGTGATCACAGATTGATTTTACAATATTCAATTGGGTCTTCTTCCTTAGAACTAAGGATGAGACTCCTAAGATCTTGAATAACTTCATTCTAATAATTACTAATCAATATGATCATAAGATCAAAACCATAAGATGTGATCAAGGAATGGAGTTTAAGAACCAAATCTTTGATACATTTTATGATGAAAAGGGTATTACAAGACAATATAGTGTTCCAAGGACTCATCAACAAAATGGTGTTGCTGAGTGGAGAAACATGACAATTATTGAAGTTGCAAGAACCATGTTATCTGACTCTAAACTACCCACCACCTTCTGGGCAGAGGTAGTTAACACTACATGCTATGTGCAAAATAGAGTTTTACTAGTCAAGACTTAGGGTAAGACTCCTTATGAGTTGTGGCACAAAAGGAGACCTTTCATTAGTTTTCTTAGATCATTTGGATATTCTTACACCATCTTGAATACTAAAAATATATTAGCTAAATTTGCTAAGAAATCAGATGATGGACAGTACATTAGATACTCTTCCCAAACTATATCTTATAGAGTATACCATCTTAAAACTATAGTAGTTATGGAGTCAATGAATGTGACCTTCAATGTAGTGTGAAAGTTTCTGGTCCTGATTGGTTGTTTGATCTTGAACTAGTTACCAATTGTTTTAACAAATCTTGTGAAGATGTTTCAAGATCTATAGGTAACTTATCAACAAGTGATCTTGACCCAAGATTTGACTTGAGAAAACCCAGGAAGAAAACTATTTCACCTCTAGTGGTAACTAACCTGCAGATGGAAATCCTATTAGCACAACCATAACAAATTCAGCTTATACATCTAAGGTGCCTACAAGTTCCATCATAGAGGCACATAACTCAAATGAAGGAGTTTCCAATGTAAGATGAAATAGAGCTGGTGATAGTGATCAAGAGTTTCTTTATGCTGAAAACCACTCTATAGAATACAATATTAATGATGTCACACACATGAAATCAAGCTTCTCTTAATAAGTGTGCTGATATGGTGGGTGACACTCCATTGCCAGATCTTAATTTCACAAATTTAGACCTGTCAAATCAACTTGCTTTGATTCCTCAACTAATAATCCACAAGTCATATCCCACCACAAACATCACTGAAGATATTGAGACAGGGGTGAGAACAAGAGGACAAACCCATAACAAACATATTCGTCTATACTCTTTTTTCTTGTCTTAAATTATACCCAAGAAAGTTAATGAAGCTTAGAAGGATGGAAGCAGGTTGAAGAAATGAAGGAGGAGTTACTCCAATTCAAAAGGAAAAAGGTTTGGAACCTATGTCCTCTTCCTTAAGGGAAGACCACAATAGTACCAAGTGGGTTTTTAGGAACAAGAAAGATGATAGAGGACTTGTCATAAAAAACAAGGGAAGACTAGTTGTTCAAGGATACACACAAGAAAAGGGGATTGACTACAGATGTTTTTGCTCTAGTGGTAAGACTTGAAGTTGGTAGGATATTCCTTGGTTTTGTTGCATCCAAGGATTTCAAGTCTACTAACTTGATGTCAAGTATGCTTTCATATATGGGGTGACTAATGAGGAAGTTTATGTCAAACAACCACCTGGCTTTACAGACCCAGATCATCTGGATTATGTCTACAAGCTTGGTAATGCTCTTTATGGGTTGCATCAAACATCAAGAAAGTGGTACGAGACACTATCTTAGTATCTCTTTCAACATGGCTACAATAGGGGTATTATAGATGTATCACTCTTCATTAGAAGAATAGGGAATGACTTGATACTGGTTCAAGTTTATGTGGATGACATTATCTTTGGGTCACCTAATCCAAAGCTCTGTAAAGACATTGAGAAGCTGATGAAGAATAGATTTGAAATAAGTGCCATGGGGGAACTTAATTTCTCTATAGGAATTCAAGTGAAGCAGGTTGACAATGACATCTTCGTAAATCAGTTAAAGTATGTTCAAGACATACTCACAATATTCAACTTGATTGAATGTAAGGTTGCAAAGACACATATAGCCAGAAACCACTATGTAGAGATTAATGAAGAGGCTGATGCAACTCAAACATCCAAAGTCTATCCTGCATGCTGCACAAATGCATTGAAGAATAATGCTTAGAAAGTTCACACATGCAACAGAAATATTCTAAGTGTGAAATCTTCCGAAACCAATACCAATATCTTCCGATGCCAAAGATGAAGTCTTTCGAAGCCTTAGAGACAAAGTCTTCCGAAGCTTTAACTCATGAAGACAGATTTCTTCTGAAGACTTTTGACACATGCTTTATCTGATGTACTTTTCCATAAAGCTGGACACCTTTCCGCTGCATCTCTGTAATGTCACTAACTTACATGAGTTAGTGAAAAGGTCCATGCTTTTGGTAACTGTACATTGAGGTCTTGAGTCTGTAACTTTCTACTTCTTGTACTTTATCCTTTTTGTAATAGATAAGGATGTGAGCTATGGCATTTCATAGTCACTAGTCAAAAGGCAATCTGCCTTTTGACTTTACAATTGATTTTGTTTGTATCTAGTCAATTGTATCCAGCTGTCTTTCAAAGTATAGCCGGCTATAGATGTAGTATAAGTATCTCATTAATCTCATCTTTCTAATATGCTTTGTAACACTTGCAATAGAACATAGAAAGCAATATACTACATTCTTGAAAACCATACACTAGTGTTCTCTTGTTTTGTCTCTTATATTACTTGTTTTCTTAGTGTCTCATTTGTGGTTAATCTAGTTTACTGTTTGATTAAGTTTAGTTAATCTCCTCTTTATGTTGTTGTGTTGTAAGTGATCCCCTTCACCAGTCTTGCATTTGGTATCAGATCACTCCAGGCTCTTAATATAAGATCTCACCATCTAAGATCCCTCACACACACAAATACTCAACTTTTCAAATGGCAGCCATTTCTAAGACTGATATGAAAACTGGAACCATGAACAAGTCCCCACTGATCACTCTTGATGAGTTTGATACCTAGTGTTTGAGAATGGAAGGTTTCATCAGGTCTCTTTATTCAAGAACATGGGAGTCTATTAATAATGGACCTTTCATACCAAGCACCCCCTCTGCTACTGGTGCTGGTATGATCCCTAAAGATGTGGCTAACTACTCTGATGAAGATAGGAAGAGAGTAGATATTGATAGAAAAGCCATGACAGCCCCCTTCAAACTGCCCTTCCAAACTCTATGTACAGAGGTTTCAAGAAGTGCAAAACAGCTAAGTAGCTGTGGATGCACTGAAACTAATGTATGAGGGTTCTTCTAAACCCAAGGAGAACAAGAAGGATCTCCTGAAGCAGCAGTTTGAAAACTTCACCTTTAAAATAGGTGAACCCATGACTTAGCAATACTTCAGGTATGTTGAGATTGTGGATACCCTTGTGGATGAAGGAGTTCCTCTTGAGAACAAAGACATTGTAAGGAAGTTCATGTCCTCACTTCCTAGGCAGTGGACACCTACTGTGTGGTGATCAAGAGCACTGAAAATCTCACAACTCTTACTCTGATAGAGTTATATGGGATTCTCAGTGGCTACCAGATGGAGAGGAACATGCAAGGTTCATCTGGCAACTCCAACAATCAAATGGGTTCAGCTCTACACGTGGTTGAAAGGGATAGCATAGAACCCCAACATCATCTCGTATGCTACCCTGACAACTCACCAAAGGGTCCTTTCATCACCTTCCCTAAGACACCAAGGGAGAACTACACTCAAGAAAGTCCATTCCAAGAGACAAGCTCTTCTAAAGATTGTGTCCTCTAATGAAAGCAATGGCAACTCTCTTTTCACTCTTGAAAACATGGACTGTATTCATCTAGATGATCTAGAATACATGGAAATAGTCCAGCAGATGGCTCTTCTCACTCACAGAGCCAAGAAGCTCTACAAGAGGACTGGAAGGAAGTTTCCAAGTAATACAACCAGTGGAAAGTTTGGCCTGGACAAAGGCAAAGTCAAGTGTTACAACTATAACTTGATGGGCCACTTTGCCAGAGAGTGTAAGTGTTGGAGCTATACAAGATAGTCTAGATTATCAACACAGTCTAAGTCAACAAAAGTCAACGTCATGGTCAAAGTCAACAAAAGTCAACGTCATGGTCAAAGTCAACAAAAGTCAAACCCGACACGTTTGAGACGAGGAACCGAGACAAGATGTTGAAGATTTAGATGACTAGGAGTTATGTTGTAATAAATATATTTTGTGTGAACAAAATATATTTCATCTTGTTTTTAGTCATTTTTATGCTTAATATGTAATTTTTATTAATTAGCCTAAGTCTAGGGGGTTAAGTGCAATTAGTGGACATTGTCTAGACAATAAATAGGTTAATTGTCATTAGTGTTGGTTAATGGTTGAATGACCAATTATTGAGTTTCCACTATGTACAAATCATATGTAATCAATATAGATCAAAGGGGTTTTATTGTGATTATTATTATTTGATCTTGTTGGATTCTATATGCCCAAGACACATAGAAAATTGATGCGGTTAGTATGTCATGATCCAAGTCGGGTTATACCTAATAACAAGCTTTGCAATCATCGACAATTATTCAATTGATGATATGATCATGCAATTAATAATAACACCAAATATAGAAAATGGGTTTTCTAAATAAGTTGCATATGAGATGGAACAACTCATTAGGATATTTTGTTCAAGAATATTACTAGTGTTATTAAGTTAGTTAGATAACATTAAATAATAAAAGAGTGTATAAGTTATACAATTAAAAGTTAATTGTACAACTTATAAGGGACTAGTTATATAAAATTGGATGATTAGTTTTCGGGGGAAAAACTTAATTTGGGGACCTTATTTCGGCCGCCCCCCCTCCTATGAGAGGTCCTTTTTCTCTCTTGTAAACTAAACCTTTTACTACTAGTCCCACACTCAAGACTTATATCTCTTTCATACATGCAAAACAAAAATCAGCAGCTCCAATCTCTCTCTAGAAACTCTCGAGTTCCAGCATATTTGGAGAGGCTTTGGACTCATTTGGTGTTCATCTCCCTAGCAATATATGGTGTTTGCAAGTTAGCTTGGGGTATACAAGCTTGAGGGGTCCTTTCCTTGGAGCCTTGGCTGAGATTTGAGCATCCAATATCACATTCTTGGTCGACTATTAAGCTGCAGAAATGTAGTATTTCACAGCTCATTGTAGCTGTGATTTTATGTACATTTACATATGTTTCATAGCTTGCTTATTCACATATAATGATCCTTTGGTTTTGGTTTGTTTTATACATATATTTGTCATCATAAGAACATGAAATTTCAGCTTTACGATCATGTTTCAATATCTTTTCCGCTGCGTTTTTCTGAAAGTTTAAAGGGTTAAACTTTGTTCTATGTTCTAACAAACCCAACATTGGCATCATGAGCGGTTATGTAGATAGCTTGCTTGTTCTTGTCCTTTAAAATTGTTTTATGGGACTTTATAACCCTTTTAAGGGCTGCAATATTCCTATATGTTGAATCCCCAAACTTTCAAGGTGATATTACACATGCTTGTTATTAAACCTTGAAAGATATGTATGTTGATATGTATGTTGTTTGGACAATGTTAAAACCCGAAATTTTAGTTTATGTTGGCTGAAATTTTGTGGGTTATTAAAAGGTAATAATCATTAAAAGGTAATAAAAGGTAATAATCATTAAAAGGTAATAAAAGGTTATTAAAATGATTTAATGATTCTAAAGATTAAAATAAGTTTTAATCAAAGGACCATAGGGTATCTTGTATTTGAAAGCATGCAAATACAAGTACAAAGAGTTTTCTAAACTAGAATTATGGAATCTCTAAATATTTTAAAACAAGATCAACACCGTCATTTTACACAACACTTGAGTCACTTGGGAACTCTTAGTGGGATAAAGGCCACCTAACCATTTTGAGGGAACTTGTGATTTGAGGTGAGAATGCCTTATTTGTGGGATAAAGGTCACCTAACCACTTATTTTGGCAAACTCACACCTCGGTGTAAGTAGGGTGTCTTGATTTGCAAACCATGTCAAATGGATCACCTACGATGTGGTTTCCAAATGGTGTTGATGGGATTAACATGCCGACTTTACATATGATGTTTCAAGTCGATCCCATATCTCTAGAAGTTGTAATGGTTGCGATCGTCAATCGTTGACCACCTTATTAATTTAAATCATGGGATAAAGGTCAACTAACCACAATTTAAATGTAATGTTGGATTCTAGGTTTCCAAATTTTGTAGATGGCCACCAATAATGATAATCATGAAAAATTCATCCGCGTCCACCCAATCATTACGAGCGATTCTCCAAAAGGAACCTCTAAATCATAACAATTTCATTGATTGGTATTGAAACTTGAGAATCTTTCTCAAGCAAGAGAGACGATCATATATTTTAGACGACCCTATCCCCGATCAACCTGCTGAGGATGATGAGGAGGCCTATAACGATTGGCTGAAGTACACTGAGGACTCCGTCCAAGTGTCTTGTCTCATGCTGGCGAGCATGACTCCGGATCTCCAAAAGGAGTATGAACATCACGGAGCTTATGACATGATAACCCAGCTGAAGGAAACATTCCAACAGCAAGCAAGGGTTGAGCGCTTCGAAACGGTTCGAGCACTCCATGCATGTCGTATGGACGACAACCAATCGGTTTCATCTTATGTACTTAAGATGAAAAGCCACATTGACCGCATTGAAAGAATTAATTGTCCTGTCTCAAAGGAATTGGCCACGAATTGATCCTCAATGGCCTTACCAAGAAGTCCGAGACATTCGTGTTGAACTACAACATGAATGCTTGGGACAAAAGCATTGGTGAGCTTCACTCAATGCTCAAAACGATCGAGGCGGCCATGGGTAAAAGGGTTTTACCCGTTCTCACCATCAATGAAGGTGGGAACAGGAAAAGGCCTCATCCCACACCAAGGCAAAGGTTGCCAAGGGCAAGGGACCCATATGGGGAAAGGGGAAAGGGGTGGTAAGGGTGCCACCCAAACCATAGGAGAAGAAGCAAAAGGTTGCTACTAATGACCCATGCTTCAAGTGTGGGGAGATTGGACATTAGGCAAGAAACTGTCCTATCCATCTCCAAGAGTTGAAAGCAAAGAGGGATGCTGGGCAAACCTCAGGTACAATATACATGATCCATATTGATTTAAACTTGACATCCTCTAATACATGGGTATAGATACCGGATGTGGAACTCACATTTTCAATTTGTTGCAGGGGTTCAAAAGAAGTAGTAACTTCAACAAAGGGATGTTAGCCTCTACATGGGCAATGGGGCTAAAGTTCAAGTTGAAGCCCGGGTGACTACATCTTGAAACTTCCAAATGGTTGGAAGTAATTTTGAACAATGTTTTGTATGCTCCTAGTTTGACTAGGAATATTATTTCTGTAGCCCTATTAAAACAATTTGGATATGTATTTTCATTTGTTGAAGAAGATATTCATGTTTCTTTAAATGATATGTTCTACTTTAAAGCTATTCCAATTAATGGTATTTATGAATTGGTTCTTGAAAATACTTTAAATAGTTCATTGTACCAAACTAGCACCAAGAAACTCAAGTTGGAATTGAGTGATACCTATCTTTGGCATTGTCGTCTTGGTCATATAAACAAGAAACGTATACAAACACTTCAAAAGAATGGTCTTTTAAAAACAAATGAATGTGATTCATTTGATGTATGTGAATTTTGTTTACACGGAAAAATGACTAAGGCACCCTTTAGTGGAACTAACGAAAGGGCAAAAGATTTGTTAGGAATCATACATTCGGATGTATGTGGTCCTTTCAAGCCAATGACTAGGAATAGTGAAAGATACTTCATTACCTTTACCGACGATTATAGTCGCTATGGGTATGTGTACCTGTTAAGACACAAAGATGAAGGTTTTGAAATGTTCAAGATCTTTCAAAATGAAGTACAAAATCAACAAAACAAGTCGATTAAAGTTCTCCGCACCGATAGAGGAGGTGAATACCTAAGTGATGCTTTTCAAGATCATCTTAGGAGTTGTGGGATTGTCTCATAACTCACTCCACCTGGAACACCACAAGATAATGATGCATTTGAGAGGAGGAATCGAACCTTATTGGATATGGTCCGATCTATGATGGCTAGAAGCACATTACCTCTATCATTTTGGGGTTCGCTTTGCTCTCCGCGGCCCGTATTCTAAATATGGCCCCAACCAAAAAGGTGGAAAGGACACCTTTTGAGATATGGCATGGAGAGTTCCATCCCTATCATACTTAAGGGTCTGGGGTGTGAGGCTTATGTTAAGACTCCCACCCTAAACAAATTGGAAGTCCGATCCACCAAGTGTATCTTTGTTGGATATCCTAGAGATTCTATGGGATTTATTTTTATGATCCACTAGAACAAAAGGTGTTTGTTGCCAGAAAGGGTGAGTTCTTAGAAGCAAAGTTCCTTATGGAAGAAACTAGCAGTAGAACAGTGGATCTTGAGGAGGATCAAGAACCACAACCCGATGCACGTTTGGTTGAAACTAGCACTCAACATGAGGATGTTGAGGATGATCAGTGGTTGATCAATACACACAAAACGTTCGTAGATCTCGTAGAATTAGTAATCCACCTGAAAGATATGGATTTTTCGTAGATGGATGGTATGTGGTAGATTCCGATGAACCAACCACCTACCGTGATGCAGTGTCCAATTCGGATTGTGACAAATGGCTCGAGGCCATGAGCGTTGAGATGCAATCCATGCATGACAATCAAGTATGGGACTTGTTGTACCACCTCTTAACTCCAAAGTAGTTGGAAGTAAGTGGGTTTTCATTAAGAAAACCGATATGCATGGAAACTTGGTTACTTATCAGCTAGACTTGTAGCAAAAGGTTTCACTCAAACTCAAGGAGTTGATTATGATGAAACCTTCTCACCTGTTGCGATGCTAAAGTCTATAAGGATATTGTTTGCCATAGCTGCTCATTATGATTATGAGATTTGGCAAATGGATGTCAAAACTGCTTTCCTAAATGGATATCTTGAGGAAGATGTCTATATGGTTTAGCCTGAAGGTTTTGTCGATCCAAAACATCCTAATAAAGTATGCAATTTAAAGAAATCAATCTATGGATTTAAACAGCATCGGGAAGTTGGAATCACCGTTTTGATGAATAAGTAATCAATTTTGGATTCATCAAGAACGCTGATGAAGCTTGTGTATATAAGAAAGCTAGTGGGAGCATCATCACTTTCCTAGTATTGTTTGTTGATGACATACTACTATTTGGAAATGACATTCCAACCTTGGAAGGTGTAAAAACCTGGCTTGGAAGTTGTTTTTCCATCAAGGATCTTGGTGAGGCCGCCTATACTCTGGGAAAAGATGTATAGGGATAGATCAAGCGGCGGCTGATTGGTTTAAATCAAAGTGCATACATTGAAAAAACCTTGAAAAGTTCAAGATGAAGAACTCTAAGAAAGGTACGGTACCTATTCAAAGAGGAACGATGTTGAGTATGACTCAATGTCCTAGCTCAAAGGACGGGCAAGATAAAATGAAGGCAATCCCATATGCATCTGCTATTGGATCCATCATGTATGCAATGATATGCACTCGGACCGGACGTGTCATGCGCCTTA
Organism: Flaveria trinervia; assembly: GCA_025506515.1. Taxonomy (NCBI): domain Eukaryota; kingdom Viridiplantae; phylum Streptophyta; class Magnoliopsida; order Asterales; family Asteraceae; genus Flaveria; species Flaveria trinervia. The sequence continues at coordinate 91,677,697 of CM046444.1, forward strand.
AGCATGACAAGCCGATACCAGCAAAATCCAGAAACAGTCATTGGATGGCTGTTAAGAACATACTTAAGTACCTAAGGAGGACAAAGATATGTTCTAATCTATGGATCTGGTGATGAGGAACTCATTGTAAAGGTTACACGGATGCCAGTTCCAAACGATCGTGATGATTCACGGTCACAATCGGGATATATTTCATTCTGAATGGAGGAGCGGTCTCTTGGAAGAGCTCCAAACAGGATGTGGTGGCTCTATCAACTACAGAATCAGAATACGTCGCTGCCTCATTGGCAGCTCAAGAAGCTGCATGGTTGAAGAAATTCATTGCCGATCTAGGGGTTGTCCCTTCCATTCAGGACCCCTAGAGATCTTTTGTGATAACGAGGGTGCGATTGCCAAATCAAGGAACCTCGTGCTCATCAAAAGACTAGGCACATTGAGCGGAGATTCAACTAACATACGAGATGAAGTTGAAAAGGAAAGATATGTATTGCAAAGTTCACCGGATCAAAACATTGCGGATCCTCTCACGAAGCTCATTGAAAGGCAAAGCATGAAGGTCATACTTGTGCCATGGGACTTCGATATTCTAGTGATTGGATTTGATGTAATTTGTATTTGGATATGTGGAACCTTTTATTTGAATAAAATTATTTGGTTATAATGTTTCAATTAATGTTCCAATTTAGCATGTTAATCCATGAGTAAATTGTTTACTCTAATGTCCATAGTCGTTCAGACTTGTGGGAACAAGTGTGAGGGTAAGATTATTATGAACTTGGATTGGTTGATATTCATAAGGATGAATATAGAGCAATGGGCTACCAAGGTTCATAGATATTGGTGGGATACAAATATTGGACTAACCACATCTCAAATTTTACTACATTGAATCTTATTGATTGATCATAAGTAATTTGAGTAAGGGCGAATATCATTTGGTATCCTCAGACCTGAGATGCATATTGGGTTTTGATATTCACCAAGTGATACCTTGATCTGGTTATCCGTTGTTCTGAAATAATGGACAGTACATGAAACTATGTTCAGGTGTGACACAAGGTGATTCTGAGAAACTATGTAGTCAAGATGGGATTTGTTCCTCTTATTCGTTGAGAGTTAGATGTAAAGACCTGGATAAGTTAATCAACAAGGAATGATCACTCTGTGTCCTTGGATTTAACATGACACTGTAACAAAAGGATAGATGATTAATTCACCTAAATCATTTCAGTAGGATACTTGAATGGGATGATGTAATTGAATGGCTATAAGTCATGCGTATTAAGGGTAGTAAACCGTTAGGCGGTATTACTGCTTGCATCAATTTCTTATGATCTTGTGCAAGTGGGAGATTGTTGGATTCTATATGCCCAAGACACATAGAACACTGATGTGGTTAGTATGTCATGATCCAAGTGGGTTATACCCAATAACAAGCTTTGCAATCACCGACAATTATTCAATTGATGATATGATCATGCAATAAATACTAACACCAAATATAGAAAATGGATTTTCTAAATAGTTGCATATGAGATGGAACAACTTATTAGGATTTTGTTCAATAATTACTTAGTGTTATTTAAGTTAGTTAGATAACATTAAATAATAAAAGCGTGTATAAGTTATACAATTAAAAATTAATTGTACAACTTATAAGGGACTAGTTATATAAAATTGGATGATTAGTTTTGAGGAGAAAAACTTAATTTGGGGACCTTATTTCGGCTGCCCCCCTCTCCTATGAGAGGTCCTTTTTCTCTCTTGTAAACTACACCTTTTACTACTAGTCCCACACTCAAGACTTATATCTCTTTTATACATGCAAAACAAAAATTAGCAGCTCCAATTTCTCTCTAGAAACTCTCGAGTTCCAGCATTATTTGGAGAGGCTTTGAACTCATTTGGTGTTCATCTCCCTAGAAAGAAGTGGTGTTTGCAAGTTAGCTTGGGGAATACAAGCTTGAGGGGTCATTTCCTTGGAGCCTTGGCCAAGATTTGAGCATCCAACATCACATTCTTGATCGACTATTAAGCTGCAGAAAGGTAGTATTTCACAGCTCATTGTAGCTGTGATTTTATGTACATTTACATATGTTTCATAGCTTGCTTATTCACATATAATGATCCTTTGGTTTTGGGTTTGTTTTATACATATATTTGTCACCATAAGAACATGAAACTTCAGCTTTACAATCATGTTTCAATATTTTCCGCTGCGTTTTTTTGAAAATTTAAAAGGTTAACTTTGTTCTACGTTCTAACATACCCAACAGATCTTAAAAATCTTTTTAATATTTGATTCAAGTGTTAATCCTGGAGTTACAGTAAGGCACCTAAAACAAGTGGTGGCCAACACAGTGCAGACCTAACTACACTCATAAAGCTCTCAAGAATGAGAAGTAAAGCAGCAGGTGCTATGCTATTGAAGAAGGAGGCTTTGACTGAGCTTTCAGGTGGAAGATGCTTCTCCAAACCAAGCATTGATGGAAGATCATGATGAAGCCAAGTATTGGAACATCTCTGTACTCCTAAATGCATTGCTAAAATCAATAGATACCGGTCCTATAACTTGGAGATGAGATCTAATCTTGAGTCCTTAAACATTTTAAAATCTGATTTTAGAAAGTTGAAAAATGATTATAAACTGAAGATAGAGGATCCAATGAGATAGCTCCTCCACACACAATCTTGTCTATAAGACCTCCTAGGTGTGGAACTTGTGAAGATGAGCTTCCTCTCATAGATCCTATGAGTGAAGAGGATGAAGAAGAGATAGTGAAGAATTCTTTGAGAAGAGTGAAGAGGAGGATTTTAAGAAGGGCCACTATCCTTCTAAGGAGAAGAAGAAGACTGTGATGACTAAGTCCATGAGAAGAACTTGATTAGAAAGAGCAAAAGAAAAGCAGGAAGCCTCAAGAGATCAAGGTACGTTTGACTCTAAGTAGAAACAAGTTTTCATTCTGCAGGATTGAAGTAGTAAGGACTGAAGACATCAACCAAAGCTCTTATGCTAAGAGTTTGGTTCTTGTTCAAATCATCTTAGTAACAAGAAGAAGACTATCTGCTGTGTACCATTGTTGCATAGCCTGGACATCAAACTCCAAGAACATTTCCTAGCCAAAAGGACTGTCTTAGCATCTGCAAAGATGAAGGTGGAGAAGGGATGTGACCAAAGACAGTCTTGTTCCCAGCAGAAGACTCTTCTGAAGAAGAAAATGAGTGTGTCATGTGTGAGAGTATCACTCACATTGCTAAGGATTGCCCATACAATCCTAAAAGTACTGTCCATATGAGCGAGACAAAGACTTCAAAGAGTTCCATGAAGATTCAAGCTTCGGAAGGAAAATATGTTTCCTTCGGAAGCTCCAAATCTAAGAAGAAGGCAAGTGGAAAATTACCCTCGGAAGAGAAGTTGGTCTCGGAAGAAAGGAGTTCTTCCGAAGCACTGAAGTCTGCTGCAGTGTCTACAGAATCTTCCAAAGGTTCAGTCATCAAAAGTTCCAAAGGCTTCCAAAGTTTTGAAGGTCAAGTCCAAGACTCCAAAGGTGGTGTGGAAGTCTAAGAAGACCAAGTGATTGAGAATTCTCCATCAACAACAGCTAAAGATCGTCTCAGCACAACTATAGGATCTATTACTGTTGCATTACCTTCTGTTCTGAGCCCAAGACAAGCAAGGCTTGGGTTTCCAATGTAACTAATCCTTTTCTTTATGCAGGGACAACTCAAGATAAACAAGAATGTCTGGATCATTGATAGTGGCTGTTCCAGGCACATGATAGGCAATAGGTTACTACTCTAGAACTTTGAAAGGATTGATGGAGGACCAGTTGCTTTTGGAGGAGATGAAGGTGGTTACATTTCAGGAAAGGGCATGGTTACAAATGGTAATCGGCATTGAAAAGGTAACTTTGTCAAAGAGCTTGGTACAATCTTCTGAGTGTATCCAATTTTGTGATCAGAGTCATAACATGCTCTTTACTGAGCATGAGTGCATTGATCTCAAGCCTGGTGTGGTCATTCCTCATGAGCACATCCTGCTTAGAACCCCTAGGAAATGGAACATGTACAAGATGGATTTGCAAGAAACATCTCCCTCTAGAGAAGTTTTATGCTTTTTGTCTAAAACCAATAGTGATGAGTCTTTCCTATGGCATAAAAGAATGTGCCATGTAAACTTTAAGAATATGAATAAATTAATTAAGAATGATTTGGTAACTAGAATACCAAAGAAAGAGTTTACAAGTGATGACCATTGTGTTGCATGCCTGAAAGGGAAGCAACATAAAGTATCTCACAAGCCTAAGGAAATGAACTCCATCACTACAACCCTACACTTGTTACATATGGATCTCTTTGGCCCCACCAGTGTAATGAGTCTACGAAGGACCTCTTGTTTTTAGTGATCATAGATGACTTTACAAGATTCACTTGGGTCTTCTTGCTTAGAACTAAGGACGAGACTCCCAAGATTCTAAAGAATTTCATCATAAAGATTGAGAATCAATCGGATCACAAAGTCAAGATCATAAGATGTGATCAAGGAACTTAATTTAAGAACCAAATCCTTGATACATTTTGTAATGAAAAGGGTATTACAAGACAATACAGTGCTCCCAGGACTCCTCAGCAAAATGGTGTTGCTGAGAGGAGAAACCGGACACTGATTGAAGCTCCAAGAACCATGTTGTCTGACTCTAAGCTGTTCATCACCTTCTGGGCAGAGGCAGTCAACACTACCTGCTATGTGTAGAACAGAGTTTTAGTGGCCAAGACTCATGGCAAGACTCCTTATGAACTTTGGCACAAGAGGAAACCTTTCATTGGTTTTCTCAGGTCATTTGGATGTCCTTGCACCATCTTAAATACCAAAGATCATATTTGCCAAGTTTGCTGAGAAATCAGATGATGGACACTTTATTGGATACTCTACTCAAGCTAAGGCTTATAGCATATACAATCTTAGAACTAAAATTGTTGAGGAGTCAGCCAATGTGACTTTCAATGAACACACACCATGTGTGGTTGGTTCTGGTCCTGATTGGCTATTTGATCTTAATTTAGTTACCAAATGCTTTAACAATCTTGTGAGAATGTTTCAGGATCTATAGAAAATCTAAATACAGTGATCCTAATCCAAGATTTGAGCTAAGAAGATCTTCAAGTCACACATCTTCAGCTCCAGTTGAAAATACTTCTACAAATGAGGTTTCTATAAGCACTACAACGAAAAACTCAGCTGACGCATCTGGGGTGCCTTCAAATTCCAGCTCAGAGCTCCACAACCAGATAAGGATACCTCAATTGTGGAAAACAACAATGGTAGTGGTGACAGTGATCAAGAATTTCTTGATGCTACTAACCACACCATAGATGACAATATCAATGATGTCACACACTGCTTGGATCAAGGTTCTCTTGATAAGTGTGCTGATCTAGTGGGAGAAACATGCATGCCAGATCTAAATTTCTCTAATTTAGATATTTCTCAGCAACTTGATATGATCCCTCAGCTTAGGATACACAAGTCTCACCCCACCACAAACATCATTGGAGATGTTGTCATAGGAGTAAGAACAAGAGGACAACCCATGAAGCAAATGTTTGTGTTCACTCTTGTTTCTTATCCCAGATAGAGCGAAAGAAAGTTGATGAGGCTCTAAAGGATGGAAGTTGGGTTGAGGCTATGCAACAAGAGCTGCTTCAATTCAAAAGGCAGAAAGTTTGGAACCTTTGTCCTCTTCCTCATGGAAGACTACCATTGGAACCAAATTGGTGTTTAGGAACAAGAAAGATGATAGAGGCATTATCATCAAGAACAAAGCTAGACTAGTTGTTCAAGGGTACACACAAGAAGAAGGGATTGATTGGACTGATGTCTTTGCTCCAGTAGCAAGACTGGAAGCTGTTAGGATATTCCTGGCATTTGTTGCATCTAAGAACTTCAAGGTCTTTCAGCTTGATGTAAAATGTGCTTTTTTGTATGGAATGATTAATGAAGAGGTATATGTCAAACAACCACCTGGTTTTGTAGATCCTGATCATCCTGATTATGTCTGCAAGCTTGACAAAGCTCTTTATGGACTGCATTAAGCACCCAGGAAGTGATATGAGACACTGTCTAAGTATCTTTGCAAACATGGATACAGGATAGGTATTATAGATGGAACTCTCTTCATCAAAGGACAGGGAAATGACATTCTGCTAGTTCAAGTGTATGTGGATGACATCATCTTTGGTTCAACTAATCCAAAGCTCTGTAAAGACTTGAGAAGCTGATGAAAGACAGATTTGAAATGAGTTCCATGGGGGAACTCAATTTCTTTCTGGGAATTCAAGTGAAGCAAGTTGAAGATGGCATCTTCATAAGTCAGTCAAAGTATGTTCAGGACACACTCAAGAGATTCAACATGACTGATTGTAAGATTGCTAAGAAACCCATAGCCAGAAACCACTCCCTTGGATCTGATCTTGAGGGGGAGTGTGTAGATGAGCACTTATACAGGGCTATGATTGGGTCTCTTATGTATCTTACTGCTAGCAGGCCTGATATTATGTTTGCTACATGTATCTGTGCAAGATATCAAGCCAACCCTAAGATGTCTCACCTTATCACTGTCAAGAGGATTCTAAGATACCTCAAAGTTGCCTCAACACTTAGTTTATGGTACCCAAAAAATCCTGACTTCAATCTGTATGCTTATACAGATAGTGATTATGGTGGTTGCAACATGATTGCAAAGTCTACATCTAGGGGATGTCAGTTTCTTGGTGGAAGGGTTATCTCATGGCAATAAAAGAAACAATCATGTGTCTCTGCATCAACTACTAAAGCTGAATACATTGCTGCTGCAAGCTGCTGTGCTCAAGTGCTTTGGATTCAAAATCAGATGTTGGACTATGGGTTAAACTTCAAGGAGACTCCCATTCATATAGACAACAACAATGCTATCTCAATCACAGAGAATCCTGTGCAGCACTCAAGGACCAAACACATCAATATTAGGTATCATTTAATAAGAGATAACTATGAAAAGGGATTAATTAACTAGTCAAAGTTCACACAGATGAACAATATGCTGATCTGTTTACAAAGGCTTTTGATGAACAGAGATTTAAATATCTAATATCAGCTATTGGGATGATCAACTTTGAGTAGGTTTTTTCTTAAAACTAATTCTTATTATTTCTTAAAATATGTGTGTTCTAAGTTGTCTAGTTCATCACTTTCATAAGCTCATGTTTTCTTTGGATAAAAATATCTTTTTGAAGACTTTCCTTAGATTTTTGACAATTTTTGATCCTTCGGAAGTTATGCTTTTAACTTCGGAAGCAAATCATGCCTTCAAAATAAATAACTATCTAAGAAATTTACCTTCGAAAGAGGTTTTCAATCTATCTTCCGAACTTAAATACTCGTCTCAGACACTTATTCATTTTTAAGGACTATTTTCTTCCGAAGCTAAGGACTATTTTCTTCCGAAGCAAAATTAACTCCCGGAAGCTTTGTTGTTTTATATACAAAGAAATCAAGTTTTAATTTCTCTTCGAAGAAAAATTTTCAAAACTCTCAGGAAATTCTTCCGAAGTTATTTTAGCTGCGGAAGCTTTTAAATTAAAACTTCCATAGATAATTTACTTTCAGAAGCTTTTCGACTTCCAAGAAAACTACTTTTTGAGCAAAAGTAAACTACTTTTTCAGAGGTGGGACCGACATCCGGATTTCAAAGTTTATCCTCCTTATTTAACTTTATCTGAAATCCTTTTCACATATAAACCCAACGGTTTCCCCCTCTTCTATCATCTGTTCTTCCTCCAAACCTAAAACTCAAATTTCTCTCTGAAATTGCTTTCTTCCTTCTTTCTTCATCTTTAAGCTACCTCAGAATGGCCAATCTCGCTTACAAAAATGATCCTAACATTACCATGTAGCTACACAGGCAACATAATCAGGTTGCTCTGTTAAGCTCTGAGAAAGATCCTCATTTCTCAGAGGTTTGTTGATTCTTAGCTTTGTCAAACTACTTCACCTCCCTAACCATTGATCCTACACTCTATGAGGATCATCTGCTTGCCTTCTGGAAGACCTGCCAAGAGGTCGTAATGGATGGGGATAAGGCACTGTCTGCCATAGTGTAGGGGAGAATAGTCTTCATCACTCCGGCCATCATCAACATGCATCTTCAGCTGGATGATGAAGAAGGTGAGGTGTTCTTCCCAAAGGATGCTGTTAATCATTCCTTTGAGCAGATGGGATATAAGGAAGATTTCTCTATTAAGACCGTTAGGAAAGGGAATGTCTCATCCCAGTGGAGATTCCTGCTCCATGTGGTCATCCACAGCTTGTCAAACAAGCATGGTGCATGGGACCAGATTCCTGAGGATCTCTCCTTCATCATCCATGGAATGATTCAAGGGTCAAGTTCAAGTATTCTCAGTTTGTTATACCAACTTGCTTGCTAACTTAGACTCCTTATAATATTACATGTTTCCTAGATATGTCCAATACATTCTTAACTATGAACTGGGCTCACAGTTAAGGGAAACAAGTAACATTCTTAAACTGGGATATATGAAGCCCGACATCTTTAACATACTAAGAAAGCCCGTTGTTGGCTTCTCTGGGGTAGAAATAGCCCCAGTCCCAAAAATGTTAGAGCTCATTGCTCAAGGTGACAACCTAGCAACACAAGCTAGTGTTGAACCCACACCTACTATTTCCCTACCACCTAAACAGCCACAAATCACCGTCACCTACATAAGGAAATCCAAACGAACCCCTGCTCAGACTATTCAGTCTGTGGATGTCCCTATACACTCACCCTTACAGGCAGAAGTGGAAACTCAAGCTCCCACTTCTCTTAAGGAGCAGACCACTCCCATCTCTTTAAGAATCAGTGCTGAGGTTCCTCATGCTTAGACTGATGAGCTCATTAGCCCAACTGCCTTAAGCCATCACTCTAAGTCTTAACACTCAAGTGATTAACCGTCAGGGGACAGTTACCATCCCCAGCCTATAGATCTCAACCAACCAATTCCCAACCTTGATTTCTATACTGATAAAGATCTAGGTTTCAGTGAGTACCATGATTCTCTCTCTTTTCTCCTACTCAAAGAGAGATGAGTGCTTTTGAGGCTCTTATTTCTAGCCCCCATCAGTCACCTACTACTGAGGTGGACACTTCTAAACCTGTTCAGGATGTTCATATGGAAAAGGCTCTCACTTTTGAAAGTGATTACATCATTAAGACCTCAACCAAGGCAACTCAGCCCACTATCATCTCAACAGAGACTGCCAGTGAGCAAAGGAAATCCAGCAGCCAAGAACCTGCAATTGGTGGTAAGACTGAGGACTTTGGTCCAATCATCTCATCCCATGATGATTCTTTTGATGAAGGTGAGGGGAATCTAAGACTAAAGGTGCACAAACTGTCTAAAACGTGCACTTATTTAGTCTCAAAGGTCAGACACCTTGATTCTCAGGTGACTACCTTACACAACAAGATCAATGATCAACAACTTGAAATTTCATATCTTAAGGAAAAACTAGCTGGGAGACCCTTAAGAAGAGCTCAACCAGGAACACAAGAACCTGTGGATGTGATTGACCTATCTTCTAGCTCACCTATGCAAGTGAGTGATGCTACCAAAATAGGGAGAAAGTCATTACAGCTATAGAACCTGGGAGTTCTTCAAAGAGAGTGGACATTGAGGACTCACCATCCTCACTTGAAATCGTGCATTCTCAGCAACCTCCTCAAATTCACATTGTTGTGGACTACACAGACTCCTTCATACAGAGTTTGTTTGAGGATGGGATACCAAGGGGTATATCATCTTCACCATCTTCCAATCACATCATTGGATGGAGGTATGATAGCAACAGGAAAGCCCTAGTCATCATAAGAGTTCAAGGGCAATAATAGTCTTAAATTCAGACATTGAACTACTATGAAGGTTTGGATCTAGTCAACATGCCATTTGTCAATCCAAGCAAATCAAGACAAGCTGACAGGCTGGCTCAAAGATTCCAAGACATGATCACTGCATAGTTCAGCTTCAGAAGGAGACTTAGCCAATGAGGCAATGCCATCGGTCAATTGGATGTTGAGGCAGACCTTAAGATTAGTTTCATAGGGGAAAACTTGACTGAAGGCCCAGTGGCAGAACCTGAGAGCCCTGTCTTGTCATCATCAACTGTTGTAGAGATTCACATTCCTTTTGATACACCTGCTGGTCAAGGTGCTTCTCAACCTCTCTCTGGCCGGAGCTTAGAAGCTACACCAAGCAATGAAGGCCAAAGCTCTCTTCACCCTAAGTCACAAAGTTCTGTAAGTGACAAGGGGAAAAGAAAGATGACATCTGAGGAGATTGATGAGGAGGAGAGAGAGAAAGAGGAAAAGGAGGTTGAGGGGAGAAAGTTCCTCTTCTGAGTCTATAAGACTCATGGAGTCTACTATCAGGGCTGCCGCTGGACCAGATACTCAAAATGACGACTTAAGGGCAGTCAGGATAAACTATCTGCAGACAAGGAACTATGACATAGACAATGTCATTTCTCTCCCCTTAGAAGAGCTAAATGAACTGGTTGACCTGGAAAGGTCAAGGGAGAAGAAGGAGACAGAAGATGCAGAATTCTAATACAAATCAAAGAAGACAGAAGAAAGAAAAGATTGTACAAGCATGTGCCTACCTCTCCCCAGTTCAAGAAAGCCCTGCATATGAGGATGTGGTTCAACAAGAACCTCGGTAGATAAAGAAGATGAAAGGATCAAGATGATCAACTACCTGAGTGTCACATGCCTCTATTAGGAAGAAGCACTTCTTCCCTTGTCTTATGACTATATTGAGGTTGAGTATCTTAAATAACTCGAACTTGAGATAGTCAGAGAAAGAAAGAGAACTAAAAGGAAGCTGAGGGAAGAAGCTGCTAAGTCAAGAGCAATCATCCATAAAAGCATGAAGAAATCTGCTGACAGGCAGAGGATGATAAGCTTCTTGAAGTTGTATAGATTCTCTGGAAGGAGACTTGGCCCTAGTCTCTATCCACTATTGATAAGCATATCAGGGTGATCAAGCAAAAGATAAAAAATGGAGATCTCATTGATTTACCCTCCCCTCCAAGTCAAGCCCCATCTAAAGTGGAGGTTAAGGTTGAACAACCAAAGACAATACAACCTGGACCTCCTGCTAAATCTTAGCAAGCTTCATCTTCTGATCCAGAGCAGGGTCGACCTCCCTCTCCTTCTTAGCCTAAGAGAGAGGAAGTCCCAACTGAGAAAGAAAACAAAGATCAATCTGGTACTGCAGGGCAGTCTTCTCAGTTAAAACCTGTAAAGAGAATGAAGAGGATGGCTTCAAAACCAAAGCCAAAGAAGAAGAAGACTGCACCTCTTCTAAACCCTAGGATGAGCCAGAACATCCTGAGGATGTGCAGCCAGAGGATGCTCAATCAATTCCAATTTCAGTAGCTCCTCTAGCATCAAGAAGACTCATCTTGACCTGGACATACACCACAAATCCAGAAAGATGGCATGTCATTAGAGAACAAGGCACAAAAGACATTACACTTGGCAAGATATGTTTCAGTTGCCTTTGCATGATCTCTTTGTTATGAGAAAACATTTTGACAGTTTGAAGGATCCTGATCATCTCATGAAGAAAGGGCTGGTTATCATTCTAATGAGAACTATTGATATCTGAAGTCTACTAAGTATTTTTGTAGCATCAGCCTAGGGGGAGTTTGTAGAGATTAATGAAGAGGCTTATGCAACTCAAACATCCTAAGTCTATCTTGCATGTTGCACAAATGCATTGAAGAAGAATGCTTAGAAAGTTCACACATGCAATAGAAATATTCTAAGTGTGAAATCTTCCGAAGCGAAGACCAATATCTTTCGAAGCCAAAGATGAAGTCTTCCGAAGCCTCAGAGACAAAGTCTTCCGAAGCTTCAACTCATGAAGATAGATTTCTTCCGAAGACTTTTGAGACATGCTTTATCTGATGTACTTTTCCATAAAGCTGGACACCTTTCCGTTGCATCTCTGTAATGTCACCAACTTACATGAGTTGGTGAAAAGGTCCATACTTTTGGTAACTGTACACTGAGATCTTGAGTCTGTAACTTTCTACTTCTTGTACTTTATCCTTTTTGTAATAGATAAGGATGTGAGTTATGGCATGTCATAGTCACTAGTCAAAAGGCAATCTGCCTTTTGACTCTACAATTGATTTTGTTTGTGTGTAGTCAATTGTTTCCAGTTGGCTTTCAAAGTATAGCCGGCTGTAGGATGTAGAATAAGTATCTCATGTTCTTGTATCTTTCTAATATGCTTTGTAACACTTGTAATAGAACATAGAGAAAGCAATATACTGCATTCTTGAAAACCATACACTAGTGTTCTCTTGTTCTGTCTCTTATATTACTTGTGTTCTTAGTGTCTCATTTGTGGTTAATCTAGTTTACTGTTTGATTAAGTTTGATTAATATCCTCTTTGTGTGTTGTGTTGTAAGTGACCCCCTTCACCAGTCCTGCATTACTATTTAGGACCTAATCTACAGGGTGAGTGTGTAGATAAAAATCTTTATAGGACTATGATTGGGTCTCTTATATATCTCATAGCCAGCAGGACTGATATTATATTTGCTATGTGTGTTTGTTCAAGACATCAAGTCAAACCTAATATGTCACACCTACTTGCTATCAAGAGGATTCTTAGACATCTCAAAGGTGCTCCAAAATTAGGCGTTTGGTATCCAAAGAATTCTGACTTCAATTTGTATGCTTATACAAATAATGACTATGGTGGCTGCAATATGACTACAAAGTCTACATCTAGGGGATGTAAATTCCTTGGTGTAAGGATAGTTTCTTGGCAATGCAAGAAGCAATCATGTGTGTCTGTATCAGTTGTTGAAGCTAAATACATTGTTGTTGCGAGGTGCTATGCTCAAGTGCTTTGGATTTAGAATCAGATACTAGACTATGGGTTCAACTTCAAAGTGACCCCACATTCATATATACAACAATAGTGATTTCTTTATTACAGAGAATCCTATGCAAACCTCAATGACAAATTACATCAACATCAGTGTAACACCCGGTTATTTTAAAAGTCATGAAAGAAAGAATAAATGTGGAGAGAAAGAAAGGAATGCAACAAAACCCAGTAGAGGGGTAAAAGTGTCAAAAAGACAAAATGTTTCAAAAGTTGGTGTAAAAGTGGGCATGGCCGCCCACTCCTTGTACAACACCATATCAATCAGATTTTTTAAAAAGAGAAAGCAAGAGCAGAAAGCTCTCGGGTTTTTGAAGAAGAACTAGAAAAGATTGAATTCAAGGTAAGAATTCATGGTTTTATGATGTTCTTGACTGGCCTTAGCCTCAGTTGTATGCTTATATGGTTTGTATGTTTGTGTGTATGTGTGTATGGTTTTATATGGTTTTATGATGTTCCGGAATGACTAAGTGTTGCCCATGCGCCCAAATAGTGCCCATGCACCCTAATAGTGTCGATGCGCCTAGAAGTTCCCTATGCGCCTAAGTGTTCCCCATGTGTCTGAAAGGCCATGCGCCTGCATATTGCCCATGCGCCTAAGACTTAGAATATTTTTCTGAATTTTGGCGAAAATGTAAAGTGTAGGCTTTGACTTGGAGGTTCCCGGGGGTAATGTAAGTTGACTTTTCGAACTCATATATGAGGTGATGGGTGATGTAGATGTGATTTAATGATGATGTATGATTGATGCCTATGCATGATGATGATGTGTGATTAATGATGATATGTATGATATGTATGATATGTTCCTTATTACATATGATAACGTGACTTTACATGGTGTGATTATGATGATGAACGTAAAGTATTATCTTAACAAAGTGAATATTAAAGATAATAAAAGTGCAACATAATGAATGAATGAAAGGTCTTGCAAGCAAATTGTTGCACCCTGAAAGGATCATACATGTCAATTCAATGGGTAATTTGATGATTGCTTTGCTGGAATCCCATAAGTCCAAGAAGAAATGCGGATGAAGATCCTGCTCAAGAAAAACCAAGTATAGTCTTCCGCATTTGTCAATGCAGAAGACATAAAACAAATACGGACAAGTATTTGTTCTTCTGCATTGACAAATGCGGAAGACCAAGAATCAACGCGGACAAGACTTTGCTCATCCGCATTCGAAAAATGCGGATGACTGAACAAATACGCAGAAGTATTTGTTCATCCGCATTAACCAATGCGGATGACCAACATACTAATATGGATGATCAAGTGAAGAAATGCTAATCAAGTTAACTCATTCGTATTTGTCAATGCAGATGAACAAGCAAAGATGCGGATCAAGACTTAGACTAGTTCTGATGTAATAGCTCAGGGGTAGTTTAGTCTTTTTGTAAATGTTAGGATCGTGTACTGGACGAATACTAACAGATTTACGCGTTTAGCGAATCAAATAGTGCGGAATCCTATTTTATTGGCGATCCAATCAGTGAGAACACGCGCAGAATCAATTAAAGATTAAATCTAAACGTTAAGAACAATTAGCAATTGATCTACTGCGATCTATGAAGTTGGAACAGGTTGCTAGAGGTCTCTGGACGGCTAGGGTATGTGTAGGTATCAAATTGTTCAAAGTGTCTAGTTTGTCCATGATTTAAGTGGTATTTAAAGGTTAGGGTTTATCAAACGTGCGACTGGACCATTAGCATGGTTCAGTCGTGCGATTGAGTCATGCAGTTGATCCATCCACACCACTGAGTGTTCAGTCGTGCGACTGAGCCAATCTCATGTTATAATCATGCGACTGATCTAGTCTCCTGGTTCATTCGTACGACTGGTTCATTAGCATGAATTTGTTCATGCGTATGGTCCATTAGCATGGGCCAATCACATGAAAACTTCACACGATTAAATTTAACATATTTCTTAATTATCATTTAATAAGATCTATGCAAACAACCACAAACCTATATAATTAGTTCAATAAGCGTTATTACATACCAAGCAATGAAATATTCAACATTATAAGCACAACCACACATTGCATTTCATTAAGTACCTGTTCAATTACATATGACTAAGACAATAAAGACATTTTACATTAAGTTCAGAAACTAGGGACACATGTATCTACAAACTCCCCCTTGGACCTAGTTTCATCTAATGTCTTACATCCTTTATAAGCTCCTCATACTTCTTGTACTTCTCTTCTCTTATTACTCCTACATGTATCTCAAAAGCAAAACAGAGTCGTATTACGTTATGAAATTGTAGAGCTTGTACAGTTTCTTGTGAGTCATAGAACAGTGGCCACTTGTATAATGTATAGACATTATCAGCAGACAAGTTAGTAAGCCACATCGGGTCAAACACCCTGATGGTTTCCATAATACCATTTTTGTTCAATACTATGATTGCCTCTCCTGTTCTCCAATCATAGTACCACCATTTGATGTGTGGAGTGAAATCCTATGGCATTCCCATAGAGGGATCTTAGACATTGTGCGCGGAGGAGTCCACTTCGGCACTATTTTCGGTTTTCCAGTTATGGCATCAACCTCAGACCATTTGATATACCTCGTTGGTTGTTGAGGTTTTAAGTTGACCCATCTGGTGTGGTACTCTTCTTTAGAGCAGCTTCAAACTAGCCTGACGTTTTACTTGGGTCAGCGTATAGCAATTTCAACTTTGCTAACTGGTTAAGCTCAAAAACAGGAAGAGTCTTCAGATCGTGTGGGAACCTGAAGTACTCAATCCCTTTCTCACGTTTAATTGCATAAACTTGATATCTTCAAATGTGCCCAGGCTATGATTTTGCCTGACACCTTGTGATGTTTCTTCACTTTGTACAGCTTGGTGTAGACAGTTGACGTTGGAGTGCTGCGTTGGGCTCTTATTTCTTCAAAGCATGCAGCCCATTCAGCCTTTCTGATATTTACATCGACTTCTGAGGCTTGGGCCTTGTCTTCTTTCTTTTCAGACTCTTGTTCCATTTTATCCAGAGTCTCAAAAGTTTCACTGACAATATTGCCGCCTAGATTGGGAACGACATTATCCTCATTGTCAGTGTACTCTGGATAATGTTGATCCGTGACATCTTCAATCTCGATCTCATCGACGTTGTTGAGCTCGTCGTCACTTTCAACATGGACTGTTGGAGCATATTTCATGATCTCATCAGGATTGAGTCGGAACATTTCTGCAAGTTGCTCGTCGGTGAGATCATGAATTGTCTCTCCTTCTTCAGGAGTGTAATTCACTGATCTCTTGACTATCCCTTGCAAATCAAGAATCATCATGAGTTGAGTCTTGACCTATTAGAGGGGAGCAACATCATATTAATCTCCTTGAAAATTTGGATCTGCTTGATTTAAAACATGTAACACATCAACCATTAGTTAATAATCAAAGTAGTAAACATCAATAATAAATATAAGCATTAATTACATAACATTAATCCAAAAGTTCAATTACAAAATGTATTTCAAGTACATAAATATCTACACATTACTTTTCCCTTGAATGGCTAGTGCATCAATAGGATCAGCAAAAGATGATGGGGCTCCCTGGTCTTGATTTTTCTTTGTGCGCCTCTCCTGACCTTAGGCTGATGTATATGCAGCTACATCTCCTTCATCATCATCATCATCACCGATATCATCACCTCCCTCTGTATCATCACCATGATCATCATCATCTGCATCATCATCATCATCACTGTCATTATCATCTCCATCATCTCCATCACCCTCTTGGATCTTTAGAGGCTCATCTTTGGATCCCTTCAGTCTCAGCATAAGCTTCTTGTTCTGGGCCTCTAAATTCTGTATCCTCTGTATTGAGGATGTATGCATCTCTCTGAGCTCTGTGATCTCTTGGCTTTGAGCCTCAATCCTCTAAATGGATGAGGCATGTGTCTCATACAGCTCCCCAATCTGTTGGCTTTGAGCCTTGATCCTCTAGGCTTGGGAGACATTGAGCTCCATCAACTGATTAAGCTGAGAGGCTCTCTATTCATCCGTAGCCAGTAGCTTCAGCACTAACCTGTTAAGGTTAGCTAGCTGCTCCTCCAACCCGACAGATGGGTAAAAGGATCCAAAAACAGGTGGAACCTGAGATGATGTCCCTGCTCCATGGCTGCTGGTGGTGGTAGTGGATGTAGAGAAGATTGGGGGTGGTATAGATATGGATGGCTGTGGATGAGTTGTAGTGGTGGTGGATGGGACGTGTGTAACTGGTGGAGTGGGTGTGGTAGTGATGAATGAGGTGGTAGTGGTGGTGGGGTGGAATGGTGGTAGGTGGAATGGTGTTAGTGGTGGTAGGTGGAGTGGTGGTAGGTGGTGTGGCTGAGGTAGTGGTTGTGGTGGTAGAAGAGGTCAATGTAAACTTTAGTTACTTCCCCTTCATACCATATGGGTGAGCCATCCTCTTCCTCCTTGTGCCTCAAGACACTAAGGCTCCCCCTTGGCTACTGGGCGGGTCTCGGGCATATGTGGGATCTATATCAGCAGCAGCTTCCCCGGATTCCCCTGGGCGTCCACCAACCACCCTTAACCTCTCTCTGTGGCAACCACCCGGCTGTCCACAGTCCTCGTTAAAGGCTCCTCATCACTTTCTTCTTCCTCATCGGGAGGAAAGAAGTCTTGGTGAAAGCTGGTTGTGGTGGCATCTGGATGTGTAGGGGGTGAATGAGTAACATGTGTAGTGGGGCCCCGCGAAGAAGCAGGCCCGAAGTCTTTGCCTGTATCACCGTCATCGTCGGAGTCATCAGATAGAAGAGCAATTTGCTCAACATCTGAGTCACTCTCAGCATGGCGCCACTTTCGCTTACCCGGCACCACATAATTAGCCTGGGCCAGATGCCCGAAGAGTCTCTTCACCGAGGGTTTGACCTGCTTTCCCCAATAGACCTTAATGCGTCCCAGTGTCGTATCATCCATGATCTTCAACGACACCGCGTCGTGGCTCTCTTGGGCAGTGTGGCAGCTTCTCATCAAAAATCATCTGCAAGAATCTGGGGTACATGCAGAATCCCTCCTTGCCCTTAGCCTCCAGATTCTCTATCAGGTAAGAGAATATAATGCTCGAGAAGTTGAAAGGGTGGTTCAGTACCAGTGCCACGTAGGCATTTTGAATCTGGTCTGAAAGATCATCAAACCCATCCTTTCTTGAAGCCAAGCACTTAAGGATGACATGTGCTAAGTACTTGTACTGGGGACACAACTTGCTCTTGTTGAGCACACCTACATTAATATCCCCAGCGTACTTCATCCTAAGAAGCACCCTCTCACTATCAGAGGGTGAACTCTGGTAGGTTGGTCTGCATCGTCACCCAAACCAAGTACCCATCGTATATCCTCAGCAGTGATCTCTATATCCATCCCAAAAATAGAACTCCTGATGTTGTATGGCTCATGTGAGCGGTCAACCGATGCCCCCTCCTAGAAGGCCTGCTGAATAGACCTATAGGGCGTGTATGGTGTGGATATAGCCATGTAGATCCTGGATCTCTTAAGGAATGTGATAATCCCCGCAAACTCGGTGCCATTCCGAGTAGTGGAATCTAAATGAGCACATATGTTGTGCTTAGGGTTGATGGACCACCTGTCAGCCATAGATCTGTAATACAAGACACATAGACGTTAGATCACCAGATATCAAAAATCAACTCTAACTAGCTTGGTTGAATTCAGTCTGGTTCAATCATGCGATTGAACAATACGACTATGTTCACTCGGTTAACCTGGCATGCGACTGGATTCAGTCGGGTGACTAAGCAGGTGACTGAGTTCAATCGGTTGACTGAGCCTGCGATTGGTTCAGTCGGCCGACTGGGCTCATTCGTATTATCCATGCGGCCGATTGAGCCATTCGACCAGCTCAATCGCGCGATTGGAGTTCATCCTTGTGTCCAGTCGCATGACCCACTGTTCATTCAACTGAAGTTCGAATTTGGTCCAAAACTTAGAATTAGACGTAGTGTTATGGTTCATTAGACTCGCAATCACTTTACTAATAACCTGATGACTTTTATTTCAATATTTTACTAGGTTTAGTTAGGTTATTAGTCCATTTACACGTTCAGTTCTTGTATGGGACGAAATTCATAAATTAGGGCTCCATTCTAGTAGATTTCGGTGAGATAGCACTGCATTGTTCCTGTATAACAACTCACGATCGTTAGAATATCACAATATGTAATCAATTTGGGTCAGAGGAAATTTTGGCAAAGTAATGGTAGGCTGTGCGATTTTAGAGCGATGGGGGTGATGAGTTGAATGCGTTCGACTATGGCCCTATCTCTACTGAATCTGATTTCAATTGGGCGACTGGATCCATTCACTCTGTTCATTCGAGCGATTGGACCTCAGTCGTGCGATTGGTTCAGTCGATCACATTCAGTCGGCCGACTGGGGTTCAGTCGGCCGACTGATTCATTCGCATAGTTCCATTCGGTCGACTGGCTCAATCTGATAAGCCATTCGGGTGAATGGTTCATACTCATGTGCCATTCGGCTATCTAGTGCATGAGTGTGGTCCATTCGTACGGTTGGTCCATACTCATGGTCCAATCGTGCGATTGGATCATAGTCATGATTTTGACTTTATGACCATTCAACACTTAATACCTTTTAACTTTTGATTAAACGTTATGAGCATTCCGAAGAAGAAGGAACAATACTCAGATGAGGATCGAAAACTATTTGAGATTGATGCTAAAGCGCATGGAATTCTGACCATGGCACTGCCGAATGAAATCTATTCTGGGCTTATGCATCATGAAACTGCTCATGACCTCTGGAATGCATTGAAGGAACAATTTGGTGGAACATATGAGGTCTTAGCAAACAACAAAGAAATCCTTGCCCAACAATATGAGACATTCTCTCATAGGAAGGGTGAGTCACTGACTCAACAGTTTGAGCGTTTTTCCTGTTTGATCTCTGAGCTGAAATGGTCAAACATGAATACACAAATAGTCAGATGAAGAACAGATTCCTCAGATCACTGCCTGAGAGATGGGACACATATACCATTGTCCTACGCTCCAGTGCAAATCTGGATAGTCTATCTCTCACCCAACTCCATGGGAAACTGCTTACATTTGAAAGAGAGATAGAGCAGAAAAAGAAACTGGCATCATCAGGAAAGCTCACTGATGACTTTGTACCAGGGAACACTGCCTTGGTTGCTCATGAGTCAGAATATGCTGCATCAGAAAGCAATTATGATGAGCATATAGATTTCTCCTCAAACGGTTCAGATCATGCATTTGTTAGTGTTGACAGTCAGTCAGGCTGTAATAGTGACAATTTGTGTTTCATTATGGATGATTTAAAGGGTATTGCTGATGATGACTTAGAAGAGATGGATATTCTGAGCCAAATGGCCTTGATTAATATCAGATCTCAAAAGTTCTACAAGAGAACTGGTAGGAAATTTCCAGGACTCTCTGGCAAAACCAAAGTTGGTTTTGATAAGAGTAAGTTGAGGTGTCATAAATGCCACAGGCTTGGACACTTTGCAAGAGAGTGTAGATCATCTGGATCTAACTCCTCTGCACCCTTTGTGACTTTTCCAAGCAATAGTCCACAAAACAGAGGGCAGCATCCTGCCAGTTCTGTTCATCATTCACAACCTATATCTCCTGCATATTTTGTCCCTTAGGGTCCAATGTCATATCCATATCCCTGCTATTATATGTCTCAGCCAAATCAAGTTCAAGTTCCTATTGCACAACAACCTCAACCTCAGGGTCCATGTCAACATCCTTTTGGGAATCTAGCTCTCATGGTCCTGGAATCTATTGATAGTTCATGCTCCAATGCATCTTCATCAGAGGTAACCCAGGTATCCTCTGAGGCTAAGGCCAAGCTTTGTTCTGAATCTTGCATAGCTGCATTTATCTCTATTAGAGAGGCAAATGTAGCTTTAATAAATCAAAATCTAGAGCTTGAGCAAACCCTTTCCAAAAGAAATGTTGAATATGAGTCTGTCCTTAAGGATAAAGATGATGAGATTTATAACTTAAATGCCAATTAATGATGAAAAGGCTAAGCTAGAGGTCATTCTTGAGAACCATAGAGATCTCAAAGAAAAACTTGCAGTTACCCAAGTTGAGTGTGACCGCTGGGTATCATCCTGCAAGGGATTTGAAATGCTGCTCAGCAAGCAATCTGCTTCGCATGTGAAGTTTGGAATAGGTTACAACCACATTGCACCACCTACAGATTTTACTCCAAAACCACAGTAAAATCTGAAGGTGAAAATAATTTCCAAACCACATCATCATGTGCATCATCCTCAAGTGATCACCCAAAATCACAAGATGAAATCAGTGTTGATACCTCATCAAATCATTGGCTGATGGGTTAACTACTGATAAGCACATGCAGCTGAGTACTTCAGATGTTGTCCCTCAAAGT
The DNA here is from genome assembly GCA_025506515.1 of Flaveria trinervia. Classification (NCBI taxonomy): domain Eukaryota; kingdom Viridiplantae; phylum Streptophyta; class Magnoliopsida; order Asterales; family Asteraceae; genus Flaveria; species Flaveria trinervia. The sequence goes on from CM046444.1 coordinate 91,699,130, forward strand.
ACCTCAAGTACCGAAGGGCAAGTCACAACATCTGAAAATCATTTCAAATCAGTTGAATAAAAGGATTAACAACTGCTGATAGAAAACAGCTGAAGAACAAGTCTTCAGTTGTTACAGATCCTTCAGTACTAAACAAAAGTATTGAAAGGAGGAAAGTACTAAAGAGCACACCTTCAGTAGTTTTCGCTACAGCAGTTTATCAAACCAAGATGAAGAATAAGCCATGTGAAATATGTGGTAAATTCAATCATCTTTCTGATGAATGTTGGTACAGAAAGGGTTCCAAACTCAACAGAGATAAGCTTATTAAAATCCAGATGGATGAAATGAAAAATGAGTTTGAGACTAAGTTTGTACCACAATCATCCCTTTATGATAAACCTAAGCCTTCAACCAAATCCAAAAAGAAGGATAGGGTTTATCATAAAACAGCCGATAATGCTCCTCATGATAAACATCAGACTAAGTCTGTGAATTTTAAGGAGGAAATGGTAGGTCACAGGAACTCATCAAACACAAGTACTGATATGTCACAAGAGCTGAAAGCTTTAGCTACAAATCAGACACAACTTGTTATGATGGTTCAGCATTTGTTGGGGAGAGTTAACCAACTAGATGCACCTGTGATCAAACCACTGAAAAGGCATTCCAAGCCCAAATCCAAGGAATCCATTTCAGCACCATCTCCTTCTTCATCAGCTGTTAATCATAAGAAACAAGTTATGGTTAAATCTGCTGATGAAAACAGACCCAAAACCAAAAAGGTTTAGGTCTCAAAAGCTAACTAGTTCTTTATGATGAATGCAGGGTTCTTCAGCATGCCAAAGGAGCATCTGGTATGTAGACAGTGGAGGATCTATGCATATGACTGGAAGCAGTTCTCTTCTTAATGACTACTCTTAAGGAAAGAAGGGATTTGTTTCATTTGGTAATGATGCCAAGGGTTACATCATCGGGAAAGGATATGTGTCTAATGGACAAATCAGGTTTGATGATGTTAACCATGTGGAGAATCTCAAGTATAATCTGCTGAGTGTCAGTCAGATGTGTGATAAAGGACATGATGCACTTTTCACAAGCCAGAACTGCAGGATTCTGTCTTCCCAAGTTCTGAGGCTGATTGACAAGGTATTGGATGAACATACTCTCCTAAAGGCCAACAGGATTTGAAGAGTGTATGCCTTGGATTTGTCAAAGAAGATTGATTTGAAGGGTCATCCTTGCCTGTTCTCCAAAGCCTCTCCTCAGGAATCTAAACTGTGGCATAGAAGGCTAGGTCATGTTAATCTCAAAAACATGAATCAGCTGATCCACAATAGTTTAGTGAGAGGTCTACCAATAAAGGAGTTCCACTGTGATGAAACCTGCACTGCTTGTTTGAAAGGAAAACAACACAAATTCTCATTCCCTCCTATTGAAGAACCTAAGTCCGTTGTCTGCTTGCAGTTACTGCACATGGATCTATTTGGTCCTGTGAGAGTGTTGAGCATGGCAAAGAAGAAATACTGTCTGGTAATTGTGGATGATTACTCCAGATTTGTATGGACTTTCTTCTTGCATTCAAAGGATGAGGTTGCTCAGACGATTATAAACTTTGTGTTGTATGTTGAGAAGCAGTATTCCCTATCAGTCAAGTGTATAAGGAGTGATAATGGAACTGAATTTAGAAACCATACACTTGATGATTTTTATCTATCAAAAGGAATCAAGAGGCCGTTTAGCATCCCACGGACTCCAGAACAAAATGGAGTAGTGGAGAGAAAGAACAGGACCCTAATTAAAGCTGCAAGGTCTATGTTGGCTGACTCTGGTTTGCCATTGACCTTTTGGGCTGAAGCTGTTAACACAGCTTGCTATGTGCAAAATAGAGTATTAGTAAATCAGAGGTTGATGAAGACTCCATATGAACTTCTACATCATTTGGCTCCCCTAATTTCATTCTTCAAAGCCTTTAGGTGTCCTTGTTTCATTCTCAACACAAAGGATCAACTCCCAAATTTGATCCTAAGGTGGATGCAGGGTATTTTGTAGATTATTCATCCACATGCAAGGCTTACAGAGTCTTCAACTGTAGAACAAAGTTAGTTGAAGAAACCTTGCATGTGAAATTCAATGAATCTCCTAAGGATAAAATTCCACAAAACCGTATGGAGTTGTTTGATCTGGACATACTGCAATATGTTCCTTATCAACCTCCAACTGTTGCAGATCTGTGGATAAATCATCTTCTGCAGCATGTCTTCCACCTGGTGGTACCGAAGATGATGATGATATCAGTACTCACCTTTTCAAGTTTAGTGACCAACTGCCTGAGTCCACTAAACTTGATGTTCCTGTAGCTTCAGCAGCTCCATCCACAACAAATGCTGATGAGATTTCTGACTCCTCTACATCATTTGACTTGCCATCTAATACTTGGTTTCAAGAATCTGGATCACCATCTCTGCTACTGAACTGGCTACAAACACTTGCACTGATCTTATAGTATACCAAGAGCTAAAGAATCACCCCATGTCTCAAATCATTGGTGATATCAATGCTGGTGTCTCACCAGAAGTCAATTGTCTAACTTCTACTTCTATGCTCTCTTCATCAGTCAGCTAGAGCCAAAGAACTATCATGTTGCTTTGAGAGACAATGGATGGGTTGAAGCCATGCAGCTTGAACTACTTCAGTTCAAAAAGCAGCAAGTGTGGGAACTGGTTCCTCTACCCCCAGGTAAGTGTGGAATAGGCACTAAATGGGTGTTTAGGAATAAAACTGATGAAAATGGGCTTATTGTCAAGAACAAGGCTAGACTGGTTGTACAAGGGTTTTCACAAGAAGAAGGTATTGATTATGATGAAACCTTTGCCCCTGTAGCCAGACTAGAGGCAATTAGATTGTTCTTAGCCTATGCTGCATTCCACAATCTTAAAGTTTTTCAAATGGATGTCAAAAGTGCATTTCTATATGGTAAAATAAAAGAAGAGGTTTATGTGTGTCAACCACCAGTTTTTGAGGATAATAAACATCCTGATTGGGTGTATAAACTTGATAAGGCTCTTTATGGGTTGAAGCAAGCTCCTAGAGCCTGGTATGAAACACTTTCAAATTTTCTTCTAAAAATAATTTCACTAGAGGATCCATAGATAAAACTTTGTTTATAAAGAAAGTGGATCAGCATAAGCTACTTGTTCAAATTTATGTTGATGATATTATTTTTGCATCCTCTAATCCCCAATTGTGTGATGATTTAACAAGTTTAATGAAACAAAAGTTTGAAATGAGTGCAATGGGAGAATTATAGTTCTTTCTAGGATTGAAAATCAAACAAAAGGCTGATGGAACCTTTATTCATCAGTCAAAATATACAAAAGATCTCTTGAATAAGCTTGATTTACAAACTGTAAGCCCTGTTCTACTCCATGTGCAACACACACAACTGGATGCAGATCAGAAAGGTAAAGCTGTTGATGAAACACTTTACAGATGTATGATTGGTTCCTTGATGTACTTAACAGCTTCTAGACCAGATATTATGTTTGCAACGTGTTTTGTGCTAGATTTCAGGCTGCTCCTAAAGAGTCTCATTTGGATTGCAGTCAAGAGGATCTTAGATATCTGCAAGGTACACAATCTCTAGGTCTTTGGTATTCCACTGGACACTCATTGCAAATTAGTTGCTTTTCTGATAGTGACTATGCAGGGTGTAAGTTAACCAGAAAGTCAACTTCTGGTGGATGTCAATTCCTAGGCAACTATTGATTTCTTGGTAGAGTAAGAAACAACATCTGTTGCTACATCCACTGCTGAAGCAGAGTACATTGCTGCTGCAAGTTGTACATCTCAGGTACTCTGGCTTCAGAAACAACTTTTGGATTATGGCATTACAGAGACTAAGACTCCATTATTAATGGATAGTGCTTCAGCTCTATGTATTGTCAAGAATCCAGTCCACACTCTAGGACCAAACATATAGAGATCAGACACCATTTTATCAGGGATTGCTTTGAAAAAGGTCTGATTGATCCAAAGTTTGTGCCTAGTGCTGATGAGCTTGCAGATATATTTACTAAGCCTTTGGATAGTTCAACTTTCCAAAACCTTGTGTTAAGGCTTGGTATGTTGCAGCTAGAATAAGTGATAACTACTTATGATCTCAGTAAACAAGTACTGATGATCATTAGTAAACAAGTCACAAATATGTACTAATTCTATTAAACGAAACTGATGTAGTTATAACTCCCGATGTCAGTAAAAACAGATAAGTACTGATGTCCTATGAAACAACTGAAATCTGCTAAAAAGTCTGATGAGTAAGTGTTGAGGACAGTATGAAACAGCTGAAATGCTAAGAATGACGAAAACTACTGATGAGAATTTTCACTTCAGTCGTTTCCACAACTGCTGTTTCACTCTAAACAGCTGATGACAAAACCATGTCTTCAGTAGTTTCACAACTACTGATGACTAATACCAAGTCCTCAGTTGTTTACATAGCTGAAGACAACCAAGGTTTTCAGTAGTTTCACAACTACTAATGACTAAAACCAAGTCTTTAGTTGTTTTCAAACGTCTTATAGTTAAGACCACATCATCAGTTGTTTTCATAACAACTGATGCCAACACTAACACTTTCAGTCTTTTCTTTTCAGCCTTCTTAACCTATAAATACCTGCACTTATAGACAAACGTTTCATTAGCCGTTTTCAAACCTCTCTCTCTCAACAATGGCGACCATGAAACTCAAACCCCGACACAACTGTGTTGCCTACCTTTCGAAATCGGTCTTCTGGAACAAGTTTGACACTGCCATCGATCTTATGGTGGATTCCCCATACAGAATAGCCTTTCTTCTGAATCCTACCATATATCCTGACTCCTTATCCTAGTTCTAGACCAACGTCTCTGTAATAACTAGTGAGAATGATAGACAAATCACACTCCAGTCGTTGGTGAACCAGAAACAGATGCTCATCACCCCCGACATCATTCGCCAAACCCTAAATTTGCATGATGGCACCTATCCTAAAGAATACCTGAAAGGCATCACTGATAGTCTTTTATCCATAACGGTATGAAGGCGACTTAAGTGCTACAACTATACTTAAAAAGCACTTCCATGACGCTGAACGACTTATCTTTCATATGGTGAATGTCTGCCTTGCATCAAAGACATCTTCTTGGGATCAGATGTCTTCCCGATGGCAACAGGTATTGTTCTCTATCCTTGAATGCCAAAATCTAAATTTTTCTGAGATAATGTTCATGGAACTAAAGGATCTGGCTCAGAAACCTATGAAATAGATGGATACTTTATCCTAGGTTTCTGATGGCCATAATTTTGAATCAATTACAATCTGATGGCCTTGTTGGTCTTGGAGTCCCTGCTCCAGCTGTTTTAGCTGAGGTATACTCCGACATAACTCAGACCCTACTCTTAAAGGGCTGCTGGATGCTAAAACCTAAGCAGAGGGAACCCAAGCCTCCACTTCTAGATCCAAAGTCCCCACCAAACCCAAATCCAAAAAGCCCAAAAAGGCTACCTCAGGAGATGAGTCCCTGAGGATGCCCCTGTACCACAAATGCAGGAAAACATACTGGTTATAACCCCCCAGTTATGTCCAAGACTCAACCTGCTGAAGCCACATGATATCCTCTCAACAGGATCCTGTTGCAACCACAATTGGGGATCCCACATTTCTGAACCTCTCTCAATGAGAGGGTTACCATGAAGAGCACCTCTCTTCCCGGGTGCATTCTGCTTCAGACCAATCTCCACATGCAACCGCCCCTCAAAGCCCAACACTGATCGTTGCTAAAGTGCTGAGTCAGTTGCATTCCTCACCCCCTCCCCAGAAACCACTTATCACTGGGAATACCTCAACTATTGAGGGGAGGACCAAAACGCTTCTGATAACCCACAGCACAGGGGCTACAATGTTCACTCTCCAAGTGTAGAAACGGAGAATAGAACATCTGGTAAGGCTGCCACTTCTACTGATTCAGCAAAGATCAGGATTAAGTTGGTAACATCCATAAGACCTTACCAGAGCAACTGCCAATGAAGGACACAGTCCGGGCAGGAAGTCCCAGTACCAATAACAAGGGGCACATGCTTTTACTTATCTACACTCAGAGCATGTACATCCTGATTCCATCAGGAGGTCAGGTGATTCCGCATAAACTGATTATGACCTGCTTTTTCTATGATGTATTAGCCCATAATACCATCCTTGAGACTGAGGTTAGCAGACTCAAAGAGTTGTTAGCCAAAATGTCACAGGATCAAAATCCATCTACCTCACAAACCCCACAGATGGCACCTTCAATGAAGGTTCCCCAAACACTGAGCCAATCCACATAACTGACCAGAACCCCTCTGAGTAGATGGTTGCTATCTTTCAAAACTCCTTACCTCTCATCACTCCATCATCACTGACATAGTGCATAAAGCCATTAATGAGAGGATATCCTTAAATCTACAACTCCTCATTGATGATGCTGTTCAAAATCTCTCTTTCTGCCTTTCAAGCCCCTGATCCCAATGCAACAAAAAGGGGGAGACTTCCAAGTCTAATAGTGAAAGAAAAGAAAGAAAAAGAGTTGATGATGAGAAGAACCTGCAAAAGAGAAGGAGGTGGAGAAAGAACTGATCTCAGAACAGCTGATAACATATAAAAGAAAGAAAAGTGCTGAGTCAAAAGCTGGTGAAGATAAATCCTTAGAAATCTTGTCAAAGATGCTGATGAGCTCACAGAAGATCCATGGATAAAATTAAGATCAGCCTTTCGACAAGATCATGACACAGCACACACTAGACACTGAGATCAGAAGGCTGGAAATAGAAGAGATTTAAGCTAGATAGGCCGGTTATAGTGTGTTGGAAAGGGAAAGATTGGAGATAATGACAGATTCATTGCCAAATACCTTGGAAGATCATTGGTAGAGATAAGGCCTGCCCAGAGACAGTATCCTGAGATAACCAAGAAGATCTGCTCTGCTGGAGGCTATAATAAGGGTTGATAATGAAGCACTGGATGAAAAGGTGCAGGAAGATGAAATGGCAAAGCTCTCTAAAGCCAAACTCACCACTAAAATGCTAACTCAGTCTTCTCACACTCCCACTCAAACCACAAGCCTTATCTCTAAAATCTCCCAAATCTCCCTAAACCTAAGCCACCCACAAAACCAATCCCTTTACCCCAAAAAACCACCTCAAACCTTACCAGTGATGCACCCAGAAGGAGGAGAGGATGTTGAGGGTAGAAGAAGATGAAGAAGAGGATGATGATGATGATAGTCTGCCATCTCTGCTGTTCTCAACTCAATCACCTGAGCACAGAAGTCAACAACTGATTACTCCTGACTTGCAAATGCAGATGGTGAAGGTAAAGATTGAAGAAGCAAACAGCAGAAACAGCACGATGAGAAGTTTCTCAAGATGGTTGATAAGGATTTCCCTCAGTCCTCATCCATTCAGAAATGAAGAAACAGGCTCTGAGGCTGTACACTCTTAGACATACTTTTCAACATCAAAAGAAAGAGTGCGGATCTAGCCAGACCCCAGGGTAAGTTCTAGAATTCATAAGAAGAATATACCAAGTAGATATCATGGCCAAGTGAAGAAGACCTTGAATGCTGCAATTACATTGGCCATGGTAGTCTCACCCTGGGAAATCATTGAAGAATTCAAGAGAGCTCACAAATCCAAGACAACCCCTCAATCTATTCTTAGAACAAAATGATCAAGAAGGGGTTGTTATACAAAAGACTTGAAGATCTTCAGAAGAGTGAACTCCAGTTGTTGCTTGAGGGCTCTTACCCTGATGAATTTGCTTATAGAGAGATAACAACTGTGGAGTTGAAAAATGGAAAAATTGAGATATCTGTCTGAGTATTATGGCCCAGAGTTCTTTGTCGAAGGAGAAGCAGAAGAACTCACCAAGGAGGAACAGTTTGTTCTCCTTAGGCCTATGCTAGTGAGTCTTATAGACTCTTCATGGGAATTAGGTTTCATGGTTGGGAAAGACTCTATGTTCAGTTTCCCCAAAACAGAGTTCCCTTCCATACTTAGCCAATCAAAATTAGAAACCTTTTCCCGGCCTGTGCTTAACTGATTACCTCTGAAGCTGATCAAGAGGGTGTTGCTGCCAAGAATAAGTGGGATCATCAATAAGTTTAGAGGTTTTGGCTGCATTGGTTCAGGGGGAGTTTGTTGGACCAAAGAACCATGAGCCTGATCAGAAAAACTCTAAGTCCTACAGACATCACAACTGCTGAAGAAGATCACAACAGCTGAAGACATCAGCTGATTACAAGGTCTGAATACAAGAACTGAAGACACTACTAAAAGACAAAGTCTGAATGTAAAGAACTGAAGACAATTTTGAAGCTATCAGCTGAAGACAAAGTCTGAAAGTAAAGTACCGAAGACAAGTCTGAAGCTATCAGCTAAAGAAAAGTCTGAAAGTAAAATCTGAAGAACAAAGTCTGAAGAACAAGACTGAAGATAAAGACTGAAGACCAAAGTAATCAGTAGTTGTCACAACAGCTGAAGTTATCAACTCGTAGTTTTGATGGTTTCCTTTCAGTACTTGTAATTTACTTTTCAGTAGTTCTAGTTTCAGTAGTTTAGTTTCAGTAGTTTTATGTTTTGTACTTAAGCATTCTCTGAGATGTAATCAGTAGTTGAGAACATTCTCAGTAGTTTGCATAGTTTCAGTAGTTTGAATAATTCTGTTAGATGTCACTATTAAGTGACATCAGCAGACGTCACATATCCTATATAAGGAATGTTGACCTAATTGTAATGTGTGACATTGAGCCACCACGAAAACATATGAATGAAATATCTCTTTTGCAGAATACTCTTTTTCTATAACCATTTACTGTTACATTGAATATCAATTGTGTTCTTGTGAATTGTTTAATTCGTTGTTCGTACTCCACTGCAATTCTCTCTAATTAATCAAACTTAGATCACTCATCCTAACAGAAAGCTTTTGACCACCTCAGACGTGATCCTTTTAAATACAATTTGTCACCTCAGACGTGACTGATTTTACATTTGAAAACACGCGCGGTCACCTCAGACGTGACCCTTTTCAGGTGATAAATTCTCTATTGAATTCCATGGCGTAGTCTGATATCTAACAAACTGAATTGACGAAATTTAAAAAAATAAAAGACTTAAACTGAAATACAAAACTAAAACTTGTTTTTGAGGTTTTATGTGAGGTGTAAATCCTAAGATATAAATCTAATGGATTCGGTTCCAGAAAAGGCAGCTTCAATTCATTTTGACCATAAATGGACCAATTCAATTTGGAATCATACAGGCAAGTCAAATCATTCGGGACATGTTATCAAAAACCATTTGATGCTCGATTCTTGTTTTTCATCTAGAGTCGTTAGCAAGTTTAGGAAATCATACTAGTACTATTAGATCCCCACATTGATTTGGAATTTCAAGGATTGTAGTCACGATGATTGTCAGTATATAGGTCCTCTTTAAATCCATACATAGACTTTTGACACAGATTGGTGATAGTTTAAGGTTTGATTATTTCAATAAGCATTTATGGATTCCACACTTATATGGTAATCAACATTCCTCAGGAGATTTTTAAGTGGTCTCAGGGTAGTCTCAAGAAGAAACTATTCTTAGAACTTTCAAAGAGAAGCCAAGCCTCAGGTCAGTGCCACCGCACAACAGAGAGGCGGCAAACAACAATGAATTCTAAAATATATAGGTTATGCTTATCCTCGGGTCAGTGCCACCGCGCAACAGAGAGGCACATAACCTATCTTCTTATTTGAGTAATTGTAATCTTTTTGCACAGATCTCACCAACAACATAAGTTATTAGTTTGATTGCTTTTGCCCTTTTTTTCATGTGCTTTTGCTCATATTTTGGTCTTACACTCACATTTGTGGCATTTATTCTGCTCGTCACCCCTTATTGGAATTTTGTTGATTGTGTTAACCAGGGATAAGTTGATAACCCACAATTTGTTGAACAACTTAGTTTGTCCTTGAGATCACCAACAAGGTCTAATCATCTATTGTGTTGAATCTACCGACATATCATCTGTGATCTAGCAACCTCTAGGTCTACTTTCTTTGTGTTACCTTAATAGTAGCTAGTTTTACTATCATTTTTCCTTTTATTTTGCTCAGACTACACAGACTTATACTTTGAACTTCGCATCTTATTCAATTAAACTTTTAAAGTCCCAATTGGTTTGTTCCTGTGTACTATCATTTTCCAAATTCATTGAATCGGTATCATAGATACGATATAGTTTCTATCAGCTAGCCTCCTCCTCCCTCTTTTTTTTAATGTTACTAACTGACCTATTCTCCCCCTAAAATTCTAAAACCGTAACCGATTTACGCTTCTTAGGATTTTAATAGGCGACAAAATAACACCAATTTAATTAAATACTTAAAATAAAAAGATAAATAAAGTAATTAAAAATTAAAAGAAAAAATTGACTATACGCATCAGACTACACATGGTCATCTTCAGGAATACATAACTTTTCTTTTTAACGCTGTTGACCTCTAACAAATACAGAAAACGTGGTTTATCAAAAGCCTTTGTATAGAGGTCAGCACGTTGAAATCAGTATTTATTTTAATCACATCGATTAGGTTCTTTTCAAAACAATTACGTATAAAGTGATATTTTATGCTGATGTGTTTGGTCTTAGGATGTTTGACCGGTTTTTTTAGTTACTGCAATTGCAGCAGAGTTATCAACTAAAATAGGAGTAGAAGAGAATTCAAACCATAGTCCCGCATTTGCTGTTGAATCCATATGATTTGTGAACAACACTTGCAGCAGCAACGTATTCGGCTTCGCAGGTTGACAAAGCAACCGAGGTCTGCTTCTACACTACAGGTCACTAATCTCCTCCCAAAGAATTAACATCCTGCTGATGTATACTTGTAGTTCATCTTGCAGCCACCGTAATCCGAGTCACTATATGCCGTAAGCTCGAAGTCATTATCATGAGGATACCACAACCCAAGTGTTGGTGTACCCTTCAGATAACGGAATATCCTTTTAACCCCTATCAGATGGTTAACTTTTGGCTTTGCCTGATATCTTGAACATAAACATGTTGCGTACATGATATCAGGTCTTGAGGCAGTGAGGTACATGAGAGATCCATCATTCCTCGGTACATGGTGGCATTGACCAGATCACCATTCTCGTCGGGTGCTACATCATGGTTTGTAGCAAGTGGAGTCCCAGCTGCGGAAGCATTCTCCATGTCAAACCGACTGAGAATATCTCCTACATACTTGGTCTGATGTAAGAAAATCCCCTTTGGTATCTGATCCACCTTTAACCTGAGAAAGAACTTCATCTCTCCCATGGCACTCATTTCAAACTCAGCCTTCATTACTGCTTCAAACTCTTTACATAGATCTTCGTTCTTGAACCCAAAGATTATGTCATCGACATAGATTTGGACAAGCAGTAAATCACCATCGTTTTCTTTGATGAACAGTGTGCCGTCAATGACACACTCTGCAAAATCATGTTTCAAAGGTGAGTCGAGAGTTTCTCATACTAGGTCCTAAGAGCTTGATGAAGCCATATAAAGCCTTGTTGAGTTTGTAAACTTTGTCCCGATGATATGGATCCTCAAATCCCTCGGGTTGACTGATGTACATTTCTCTCGGATTTCACCATGAAGGAATGCACTCTTCACATCAAGTTGATAAACTTTAATCTTCATGTACGATGCATAGGCAAGGAAGATACGAATTGCTTCCATTCTTGCCACGGGTGCAAACACTTCATTGTAGTCTATTCCCTCGACTTGTCGAAATCCTTGAACAACAAGTCAAGCCTTGTTTTGATGATCACTCCTTGATCATCTTTCTTTCATTTCAAGACCCATTTGGTGCCAATGACCTTAGCACCTTTAGGTCTATCCACCAGAGTCCATAACATCTTAAACTGAAGAAGTTCTTCTTGCATGGCACTCACCCATGTCTCATCATTCAGAGCTTCACTACACTTTGGCTAAAACTGAGACACAAAGCAACGATATGCACCGTCGTCATGAAGGTATCCCTTTTCTATCACCGAGGCATAAGCAGCTGAGTACATCTGATTTCTGGTGAACTCCTGATCTCACATCCCCAATGACATTATCCAAGGATGATAGACATTTAGGCGTGATCCAGGAGTGGTTGGAAAAATACCTCAGAATCAAGATTATGAACACTTGGTTTAGTATCTGAGGCAGTAGGAGTTGGTTCCGAAGATTCAGAGGCATCAATGTCAGATGCTTGTGACTAGCAGTAGAAGGAACCTGTTGCTCTTGGTTGTTCGGATCATTCTCACATCTTCTTCATCAAAGGAAGAGTCATTATCTTCAAGTGCTCCCCTGAGCTGATAGATGAATCACCTTGTAATCCGGATGATGTAGATTCTTGAGATGGTGTGTTTAGAACATCATACATCATCTTCGTTGCTAACTCATCATCAGACATGGAGAGTGGTATGTTGAAGGACTTGAAGAATCTATCATAGTTGAAAAAGAAGGCGGGTCCTTTTCCAGCAGGTGGTGCGGTGTATCTCTGAACATCAACATTACACCACACTTCTACTTGACCCGTTGAGTTGTTGTAAACTCTCTAGTTTGGTATGTTGTATCCTAGAAAGATACCTTCATCAGCCTTCATGCTGAATTTTCCATCCTGAGTCTTCTTCAGTAGGGGCTCTAGATTAGGTTTAGGTCATTGTAGTAACTCGTAACACGTCTTCAATGGCGTTTAACACCAGAACTTGATTTAGCATATAACATGCATTGCAACTGCTTCATTCCAGAATTGGATAGGCAATTTCAAGTCTACGAGCACGCCATGGCTGTCTCTATCAAGCTGTGATTCTTCCTTTTAGCAACGCCGTCATCTGAGGAGTGTAGGCAGAAGTGAACTGATGCACAATTCCCCTTTCCTTACAGTAAGCCTCCATCCATTGATTCATGAACTCGGTTCCGTTGTCCGAGCACACTTGTCGTACCTTCAACTTGTATAAGGACTCCAGAGTAGTTACTAATTCCTTGAATGACCGAATGTTTCTGATTTGGATTTCAGAAACATCACCCAAGAGAATCTTGAGTAGTCATCAGTAACTACATAGCAGTATAAGTCGCCTACGATGCTTCTTGTACTGACCAGACCAAACAGATCCATGTGAAGAAGTTCAAGTGAAAGGTCATTGGAATGAACTTTCTTTTCCTTATGAAACTTCTTCGGCTGTTTGCCCTTCTTACATGCAACACAAAAATTAGGAAGTTGGAAGTTTTTGACATTAACTCCTCTCACTAGATCATTCTGGATCAAGTGATTCATCTTCAGTGGATTAATGTATCCATTATCCTATGCCAGGAGATGGAATCCTTCTCAGTAGCTTTTGACAAGAAGCACTGAACTTCATGATCCATTGTGGATGCCTTTGATAGATCCAGGACATAGAGGTCCTTATATCTTGAGGCAGACATTAAGACTTGATCCTCCGAGATGACATAGTCTTTTCAGGACATAGCACTTCTTGTTGTCAAATACTACCTTAAAACCTTTATCACAAATTTGAGAAACAAAAGAAAAGTTATTTTGAAGTTGTTGAACATAGTTTACCTTGTAAAACTTCACTTTCTGATTACCTACTTCCTTTGACCTGTGATGTACCACCTTTGTTTCCAGCAAACGAAACATGACTCCTTTTATCAGTTTGACGTTTGATAAGAGAGCCATGTTCTGTGTCATGTGTCTGAATGCTCCGCTATCTATAATCCATGTGTTGGTTTCATCACTATAGCGAACACCCTGCACATTCAATTGAAAACTTTAGTTTAGGTTAGGGACCCAAGCCTTCACTGGCTTGGGTTTCCTAGAGGCATCACACATCATAAACTCAACCCATTGACCGTTCGAGGGTGAGGGAAGCTCAGATGTCTTCTTGTTCTCATTATTAGACAATGAGGTTGATTTTTCTTTCCATAAGCCAACTTTGTGTAAGGCATGTTTGTGATAAACAGACGACTGGCTAATGTGTTGAACTGTAGGTTCACTATCCCTTTTAGGTGGTGTCACTGAGTTCCTCTTAAAGGAGCTAGGTTTTGGTTCCCAAGTTCAACTTTCCTCCTCGATGTCTGATAATAAGGACAATGAGACACAGTGTGTCCATACTCTCCACAGCTATAGCATGATCTGTTTTCGACTTTACGATTTAACTATTTTAGTGGAGATATATGTGACACACGTGTGACCTTACTCTGTTTGGATTTTGTCTCTTCTTGTTTTGATGTTTTGTGTGGTTTAACAAAGTTAATTGCTTTAATAGTTTTAACATCTTTTCCCTTCTATTATCTGGACTTTGACATGATGCACGTGATTGTTACATTACAGGTCTTTTTAGATTCAGATTTGACTATGATTGACCCAGACTTAACTTAAGTTGTTCAAAATGTTTGTCCAGATTAACACAAGGCATTTTATCTTTTGCCTTTGAAGTGGCCTCCTTTTGTTTAGTACCAGATTCATTTGATTCACATGTGAAATCTGGATCACTTACAAGAGGAGTAGACACCACATGATCCTTGATTGGATTGTTATTGATTGGTTTACATTTTGCATTCATCAAGATCTCATGTGGTGGTTGAACCACTTTATAACCCAATCCCTCCCCATTGTTTCTCTCTCTCACTAAGTTTTGAACAATGTGAGATGAACTTGTCCAACTGTGCAGTTTTTGCTTTAGTGAATTAACTTCTACTTCTAAAACTGTCTTTTGTTACTTAGTGTCCTCTAGGAAGTTAAGATAGAACTTAATTTCATTTGATTGGTTAAAAGCTACAACTTCGGTTTCCCTAAATTGTTTGTTCAATAGTTCTATCTTTTCTTTATAACTGTGCTCATTTTGTTTAAGAATTATGTTAGCTTCAGTGCACACTTCCAAGTCCTTTACTAAGTTATCATTATGATCTAATAACCTAGAAAATTTTAAATCAATGCTTTCCCTAAATTTATTACAGTCAGAACAAGCATGATTATTAAAAAGTTGGTCAGTAGTACTTACCTAAGAGGGTTCTGATGAATCAGCCATCAATGGCAGAGTCTGGTGTTTCTGTTTCTGGTGATTCTGACGTGTTGCAGTTTTCCCTTCTTCAAGCAGGTAATTGACCATTGGTGCAGTATCTTCTAAGTTTGACATCGTGAGTTCAACTGCAATATCTCCTTCACTAGCAGAATCATCATCTATATCCTCCACACTAGCGACATTGGATTCCCCTAGTGAGACAAACCGAAAGCCCTAGTCCTGTCCTTCATCATGAGTAGTCAAGGATTTAGGATCCTTGCTTGACGAAGTAGGACTGCCAGTGGGTTTATCCTGATGATTAAAGAAGGAGAAAGGATTCCCATTGCCAGTCTTCTTTGGCTTCACACACTCCTGTTTGAAGTGACCTTTCTCACCGCAGTTGAAACACGCCACCTTGGTCTTATCGAAACTGAAGGTAGTGTCCTTAGTTTCAACCAAGTTCTGTCTGGTTTTCTTGACAAACTTCATAGCTCGCCGGATAGCACTCGCAAAGGCCCAAATTATATCCATCCGTTCCAGCTCTGTCTCATCCACCTGGTCATAATCCTCATCAGCCAGATGGCACTTCCCAATTTTACCAGCAATTAGTCCATCATAGGAGTGGACTACTATAGCTAAGAGATCCATGTGCTCTTTAGCAACCTCAACTGTCACATTACCGAAATTTTTGGTCTTCAGTTTTGCTGCATTGGCTTCAGGTACAATGTATTAGGTACCAAACCCCTGACGTTTCTGACCCTGAAGTAGAGGTTTGAGAAGGACCAGCTAAGCTTGATACAAAAGCTATGTGAAGAGGTGCTCCAGATGTTTTGACTTGTGGAGTCGCGTTGTGCAGCGCTGGATTCTAATCATAGGAAGACTTTTGTGCTCTATACTTCATTCTCAGCTCTTCCTGTCTCAGCTTCAGAATGAAATCATTTATATTTAACTTCGTTAGCATATCATTCTGTCTGAGATTTGAGACAAATGAAACCCATTTCTCCGGCAGCCCATCTGCAAAGTTAGACACTTTATCCTCCATTAACGTGGATACTCCCTGAGTGTGCATCTCACTCATCAAGTGGTAGAACCTATCAATAACACCATCTAAGCTTTCTTTTCCCATCGAGGAGAAGTTGTCAAAATCCTTCTTTAAAGCCTTAGCATTTATGGCCTTCAATGATGCGTTTCCGTCATACCGTTTCTCCAATGCATCCTATAGTTTCTTTGCTTGCGTATATTCCAAGAATTGATGGAAAATATCCTTCGGAATTGAATGTGTAAGCAAAGCATAGACTTTCTTTTCAGCATTGTACTTTACTTTTTGTCCATCAGTCATGCCACCTAGTGTGAGTTTGACACCATCAGCTCCTATTGGCATGTTGTACCCCGTCTCTATAGATTCCCACAGATTGAGATCTACACCATTTAAGTAGATCTCGAAATGTTTCTTCCATTGTGGGTATTCATCTAATGTGATTAGCTTTGGGGTTTTAGTATGATTCCCCATTTTATTCTCCAATAGCAGTAAGTTCTGAATACGTGAATCTCTCCCTGCTGTGAATGCTGAGTATTGGTCCTCCATTGTTATAAACTTTAACTTTAAACCAAACTGTTGTATTAGTGCGAATGAAGTTATGCGATTGGGCTATTTGGGCGATTGAACTATACGGATGGTTCAATCATGCGATTGAACTAGTGCAGATGGCTCAGTCGCGCGAATGACTAATGCGAATAGACTTCTCAGTCGTACGAATGGAGTACGAATGAGTCCACGTGTGTATGGGGGATGCGTATGACCTCAGTCATGTGATTGAGTCAATCGTGTGATTGAACCTACTGGATTTCGAAAATTCGTAGGTTTAAGGTGTTTGGACGCAAAAACACGAATTTCTTGATAACCCTAATTGTCGTATGCCGGAAAAAACTAAACTTTACGATCAGGAGACGTCTAAAACCCGATTTGACACCAAGATTGCGTTTTTGAGTGTAAAACACAATTTTTATATCAAAACGTTTGAATCACACATAAATCTAGAGCCAAAGCTCTGATACCACATGTTAGGATCGTGTACTGGACGAATACTAACAGATTTACGCGTTTACCGAATCAAATAGTGCGGAATCTTATTTGATTGGCGATCCAATCAGTGAGAATGCACGTAGAATCAATTAAATATTGAATCTAAACGTTACGAACGATAGCAATCGATCTACTGCAATCTATGAAGTTTGAACAGGTTGCTAGAGGTCTCTGGACGGCTAGGGTACGTGTAGGTATCGAATTGTTCAAAGTGTCTAGTTTTCCATGATTTAAGTGCTATTTATAGGATAGGTTTATCAATCGTGCGACTGGACCATTAGCATGGTTCATTGTGCGATTGAGTCATGCGGTTGATCCATTCGCACGACTGAGTGTTCAATCGTGCGACTGAGCTAGTCTCCTAGTTCATTCGTATGACTGGTTCATTAGCGTGAAGTTGTTCATGCGTATGGTCCATTAGAATGGGCCAATCGCATGAAAACATCACACGATTAAGCTTAACATATTTCTTAATTATCATTTAATAAGATCTATGCAAACAACCACAAACCTATATAATTAGTTCAATAAGCGTTATTACATACCAAGCAATGAAATATTCAACATTATAAGCACAACCACACATTGTATTTCATTAAGTACCCGTTCAATTACATATGAGTAAGACAATAAAGACATTTTACATTAAGTTCAAAAACTAGGGACACATGTATCTATAGTAAAAGGCATCTTGTCTGCCTATAAATAGAATAGAAAACCTCGTACATGATGTGACGGCCGATAGACATAGAGAATATTTTGTTGTCTTTTATTCTCTGTAATCAATCACTTTCATTAATACATACAAAAGCATTTATGAGTATAATTCTTGCATTGAATGTTCTTTGATTGTTTGTTTCCACCATTCAATCATTGACTTGATTACCATATTTGATTCATCTAGTAAGAATCTCAATCTTACTAACCCAGTCAATTGGTATCAAAGCCTTGGCTCTTGGTTCTCTTTCAGATCTGCTCAATAACTAAATAGAACTCGATTGATCTGGTAATCGAGTTGCTAGTAGAGTATATCATCATCTCTATTAATAAATAACAGAAAATACTCCTCAGAAACTACTACTGTCAAACACACTCTCACCAAAACATTCCGAATAGCAAGAAACTCACTACCATCTCAGATCTGATTTTGAATCCATTTGAACTATTTGGACAAGTTGGACTAATCAATCTTAAAAATCACCTTAATCTATATTTATAAAATGTATTCTAACAGTTACTCAGAACTTGGTTATACACCTAAACCTCCTATGCTTAAACACAAATTTGAGTTTAAACAATGGAAAAAACAGGTTAGGAATTACATCACAGGGGTAGATCTTGATTTTGGATCTCAATATGCAAAGGGCCACACATCCTTGTCATTCTATCTACAGATCAAGCTGCAATTACAAAACTGCAAGAATACCTATTGAAGATCTAACTCTTGATGATGAGACTATAGAAAAATCAAGATTGACCTTAAAGCTTACTTCATTCTAACTCAAGCACTCAAGATGGATGTGTTGAAAAGATTGGAGAAGTATGGTACTGCAAAAGCTGTGTGGGATGCACTGAAATTTATGTGTGAAGGAAGCAGTGAGGTAGTAGAAATTAACAAGGATAAGCTTGTAATCAGTATGAAACATTCCTCACACTAAGGGAGAGTCCATATCAAAACAATTGCACACATTTGTATAGTTGGTAATGACTTATAAATCATGGGAGTCACTTACAAGATCAAGGAAAATAAAGAAAATGCTACATAGCCTCCCTGAAAGTTGGAAACAGAATGTAACAATGCTGAAAATACTCTTGATCTCGAGAGTACTACTTTGGATATCATGATAGCCAAAATAGAAGCATTAGAGCTTGATGAAAGAAGTAGAAATTAGTGGACCAAGAGTGATTGAAACTTACAAATTTCCATCAGAATCTCATTTATGGAAAATGCATTCATCACTGAGGAGGATGATTTCATTTCATCAAGAGATCAACTGAACAACTCTGGGTTCATTGCAACTCCCACCAATCAATCATCAATTAACATCATCTCAACATCTAGAGTCACTACTGCTCCTCAAATCACTCCTGAATACACAAGATCAGAAGAACAAAAGGCAACTTACAATGCGTTTGTTGCAAGCTTTGAAGCATACTTAGGAAGAAGACTTACTTCTACTCATTTAATTCAGGAAGATCTGGAGGAAATGTATCCTGATGATGTGGTAGAAATGGATCTACAATGGCAAATGGCCATGATTGCCATAGAGCCAAGAAATTCTTTAGAAAAGGCAAAAAGCTTAGCCTAAATGAAAATACAAAACTTGGATATGATAAATCCAAGGTGAAATACTTCAACTGTGGCATGGCTGCCCACTTCTCTAGAGAATGCATGCCCTCAAGAGAAACAACTATCAAAGGAATTCTCAAGGCCAATCATCCTCACAGCCTAACTCAAGCTTTCACTCCAACAATCAACAGCAGCAGTATCATCATTCTAACAACACCAATCATATCAAAATCCACCTCAACTGACAAATCAAGCTCATGGAAGTAGTAAGTCTTCTGCCAGTGCTCTCGTGATAAAGCAAGATGCGGTATGTGACTGGAGCATGTATGTAGAGGAAGTCAAGCCTCAATTTCAAAATCATGCACTTATGGCACACATCAACGATGGTCCCATCCCATGCCTACTGAGGTAAAATCTAACCTTGTAGTGAAAATGGTATTTCTGAAGTGGAAGGTTTTAGAGAGCATAACCATAAATTGGCTGATAAATTACAGAAGAAAAGGTAAAATCAGAGATGATGAAAAGAGAGAAAAGGATTTGAAATAAAAATCAAATCTCTTATCTCTAACATAGAAAAAACTACATGGTGAAAAGTACACTCTTGCAGCTGAGAATGAGCTACTTACTAAAAAGTTAGCTCAATCTAAGGCTGAACATTCATTGACTGAAGTGAAACTTGAAAGTTTCAAATGTCTTCAGTGAAGCTGCAAGAGATGCTTGATTCTCAAAATGATCCAAAGACATGTCGGGGATTGGTTATAATTTATGTCCTCCACCATACAATGACAACTACACTGTCATGCCTGAATTTGTCTCACGCACTGAAGAAACTGAAACTAAAACTATGGAACCTAAATCTATAGTAAAACAAGTGACCAATCCTCAAAACAAACCTAATGTTTATATTGAAACAATGAGGATAAAATCAAGTTAGGTCACCGAATCAAAATCAGAGAGTGTTCAGACAAGACAGTGAGTGTCATGAAACCCTCAAGCCCTGTAAAAGCAATTGTCCCTTTTATAAAATTCATACCATCTGTTTTACAAGGCAAAAAGAAGTTTGTAAAGTCAATGAAACCCACTGTTGACAGTAGTTCTAATAATGAGATTATATCTCAACACAATTCAAGCAAATCAGGAAATGTTTCACTGCAAAAAACAACAAAAAAAGGTCACCCACTTCAACACATAAACCTCTATCACACCACGGTCTTCAAAATTAAGACAGGGAGTTGGGTTTAATATTTGCAATAAAGAACATGTTTACAGTTTGACAAGAAAGTGATAAATGGGTTGAAGAAATGAAAACAGCCCAAACAATCAATCAGATGTAGTGTTGTGAAAGAACCTGCAAAAAGGGCTAATTTTGATTCATCCCCTAAAGAAAAGAAAGTGGTTGAGCAACAAAAAAGAAAATCAGCTGAGTCACACAAACCAAAATCTGAATCAAGCAACAAACAAATGTATTGTGACATTTGTGATATGTTCAATCACAAAACAGAAAATGCTTTTTCAATCAATACTATTCTATCTGTGACATGAACAACCACTCAACCAAAAATTGTTATTTCAACAAATATTGTTCAATCTGTGATATGAACAATCATAATACATTGATTGCTCTTCAATCAGAAGGGATTGAGGATTCCCCAAAACAAACCAATCTCAACAGCATCATCAGACAAAACTCAAGTCAGGAGTCACTTGCACAAAAATCAATCTAGAACATCTAGATCACTCAATGACATGAGTAAAACAAAAGAAATAAGGAAAATTCAAAGAGGTAACCAGTTCATCAATCAAAAGAAAGAATTTTCAAAACCCAAAATGATCTTTGAAATCAAAAACAGTTTAAATTTCTTCAAAAAATAGAGATCAAAGATTTCACTATTCGTCTGACTCCTCTGTTGATGCTGATGAGAAACCTCAGCAAGATATCATAAGCAATCTACCAGTTCACCTTGAATAAATCACCATTTAGAGGAAAGTATCAAGAAGTCACCATAATAGATAGGAACGGGAAACCCAAGACCATCATGGCTTGGGTTCCACATTCTAATTAGTTCCTTTATGCTTGCAAGCTCATCCATATAGGTCCAACAAGTATGGTATGTGGACAGTGCATGCTCCCGACACATGACTGGAGATCATTCCCCCTTCATGACTTCAAGCACATACAAGGAACTATGGTGCATTTGGTGGAGATTCACAAGGTGGTAGAATCATAGGTGAAGGATCTGTGACAAATGAGATGCTAAGCTTTGACAGAGTGAACTACTGTGAACAACTGAACTTCAATCTGCTAAGCGTATCTCAGATTTATGATAAGAAATATTCTACTCACTTTACAGACACTCATTGCTATATTCTAAAACTTAGATTTCAGATCCCTGAAGAATGGGTTGTCCTAAAGACTCCAAGGAAGAATAATACTTATGTGTTAAACCTGTGTTCTGCGTAACCTAAAGAAGAAACTTGTCTTTTGTCAAAAGCATCATTTGATGAGTCACAACTTTGGCATAGACGTTTGGGCACACAAACTTTAAAAACATGAACAGATTGGTCAAAGTAAACCATGTCATTGGTCTTCCTCAAAAAGAATTTCATTTTGTTGATCACTGTTCAGCGTGCCTCAAAGGAAAACAACACAAATCTTCTCACAAAACCAAGCTGGTGAACACAAACAATACTCTATTGAAGTTACTTTATATGGATCTGTTTGGACTAACTCATGTCATGAGTATTGGAAAGAAACAGTATTGTTTGGTGATCATTGATGACTTTCACAATTTACTTGGGTCTCTTCTTACTTCATAAAAATGAGGCATCCCAAATAATACAAAAAATATCACAAAATTGAAAATCAACTTGATCATAAGGTCAAAACAATCCGAAGTGATAATGGTACTGAATTCAAAAATGAAGGAATGAGTTTCTTTTGTGCAACCAAAGGCATTGCTCATCAATTCATTATAGCTAGAACTCCTTAACAAAATGGGGTAGCTGAAAGAAAGAATAGAACACTAATTGAAGCAGCAAGAACAATGCTAGCTGATGCTAAACTGCCAATCACCTTCTGGGCAGAAGCAGTTAATACATCGTGCTTTGTACGAAATCATCAAACTCTAATGTTAAAGAAAGTAACATGACTCCTTATGAACTGCTCTTTCATAGGAAACCATTTATTGGATTCCTCAAATCATTTGGTAGTCATGTCTCAATATTAAACACCCGAGACTATTTGGGAAGTTTTCATCCAAGTCTGATGAAGGATCTTTGTAGGTTATTCTTCTATTTCAAAGGCTTACAAAGTGTTTAATCCTAGCTTATGCATTATTGATGAATCAACAAATGTTCAATTCAAGGAACATTCGTTTCCCAAATCTACAAATGGTCCCGATTGGTTGTTTGATATGGACTCTTTTACTAAATCATTTGACAAATTTCACTTGTCTAATGCAGGAAATCTCATTCAGGTGACACTTCTTCAGCTGTAGAAAGAAGAAGAAATGACTTTCCATTGATTCCTCCTACTTCTAATGAAGACGTTCCTCTTCAAGCTGATCCCATCAGACAATCATCACAAAATCAGAGTGTTTCAACTGAAGGAGGACCAAGCCTGTTCCCATCACACTCCGATGATCTATCAACTAAGATCAAAAATCAAAAACAAGCTACTCCTCCAGCTGAAACACAAAGAACATCAAATGATGAAAGTGATCACAGTGCTGCTGAAGCTAAAGCAGGAACTGAAATGGAGTCTGACTATCTTCATAATTCCACAACAATACAAGATGAAGGTGCCTCTGACCATAATGAACTGAATGTCTCTAATCTTGGTGTAACTATTGCTCGTGATCCATTCCAACCACCAGAATACACAAGAATCATCCAGTTGAAACCATTATCAGATCTTAATGAGAGGGTGACAAGAAGCAAGTCCAGTATTGCAAACATCTATTTGTTCTCATGCTTTCTGTGTCAAACAGTACCCAAGAATATCAAAGAGGCACTTCAAGACAATAGCTGGATTGAAGCAATGTAGGAAGAATTGCTCCAATTCAAGAAGCAAGAAGTATGGCAATTGGTAGATCTTCCCGAAGGACAATACCCTATCGGTACCAGATGGCTGTACAGGAATAAGACTGATGATAGAGGGATCATCATCAGAAACAAAGCAAGACTAGTGGCACAAGGATACACTCAAGAAGAAGGAATTGACTATGGCGAATGTTTGCACCTGTTGCCAGACTAGAAGCAATCAGAATCATTCTTGCATATCCGCATGCACGAAATTTACTGTTTATCAAATGGATGTAAAGTGTGCCTTCTTGTATGGAAGATTGCTGAGGAGGTCTATGTGAGTCAACCACCTGGCTTTGAAGATCAGATTTCCCTCATAAAGTTTACAAGCTTGACAAAGCTCCATATGGTCTTCACCAAGACCCAAGAAAATGGTATGAGACACCATCATCTTTTCTTCTTGAACATGGATATGAAAGAGGAAAGATCGATCGACTCTCTTCAGAAGAATAAGAGGAAAAGACATGCTGTTAGTCCAGATCTATGTGGATGATATCATTTTTGGCTTAACAAACAAGCAGCTCTGCAAAGAATTTGAAGACCTTATGCATTCAAAATTTCAAATGAGTGCTATGGGGGAACTTACCTTCATTCTAGGGCTACAAGTCCAACAGACAGCAGATGGAATCTTCATCACTTAATCAAATATGTGGAAACCATGTTGAAGAAATTCCATTTTGCTAACTATCAGTCTATCAGAACTCCTGTGGATACTAAAGTGAAGATTAGACCTGATCCTGAAGGCAAACCAGTGGATGAGACTCGCTATCGATCAATGATCGGTTCACTTATGTATCTAACAACTAGTAGGCCTGACATTATGTTTGGTGTTTGTGTGTGTGCCAGATATCAAGTTGATCCAAAAGAATCACATTGAATGCAGTCAAGAGGATTTCAAATATCTGAAGGGCAAACCAGCTCTTGGGTTATGGTATCCAAAGGAAGGAGAATTTAATCTCTATGCCTTTACAGACAGTGATTATGGAGGATGCAACTTCAATAGAAAATCCACCTTGGCGGTTGTCAATTTCATGGTCCCAGACTAGTATCTTGGCAATGCAAGAAGCAGACAAATGTATCTATGTCCACAGCAGAGCTGAGTATATTGCAGCATCAGCTTGTTGCTCTCAAGTACTCTAGATTCAAAACCAGATGCTTGATTATGGTTTTAACTTCTTGCACACACCAATTTACATTGACAACACAACATCTATTTCATAACAAATAATCCAGTTCAGCACTCAAAAAAACAAAACATATTGAAATTAGATATCACTTATGAGAGATTGTGCTGAAAAGGGTTAATCAAATTAATTCAAGTACCAAATGAAAATCAATTAGCTGATTTATT